>JBBYHO010541099.1:0-15010 GCA_038382025.1 Adansonia gregorii
TTGGCAATCCCTCTTTGATATAAGTAGCATTGATGAACTCAAAGGATTAGAAAGATGATTTAGGGATATCTTTATTAGGTTCAAGATATGGGGCATTAGCTGAGGTGGCAGCAATGATATCTTTTTCCTCTCTAATACTGAAAACTTTATTCTTGATGATGAATTTTAACTTTTGGTGTAAAGATAATGGTACTACCCTAGTAGAATGAATCCACAGCCTTCCCAACAGGTAGTTATATGATGGAGCAATATCCATCACATGAAAGTAAACTTAGTAAGTACATGGGTCGATTTGGAGTGGAAAGTTGATGTTCTCGACAACATTTCGGCAAGTTCCATCAAATGCTTGCATAATAGTATGACTATTCTGGATATGAGATGCGTTAATAGAGAGCTTGTTTAAGCATGACATGAGCATTACATTTAAAGTCAACTCATTACTAATGAGCACCTTAGGCAATGTAGTGCCTTTACAATATGTGATGATATGGAGGGCCTTATAATTTTCTCTTCATCCATATGGGATTTCATCATTGCTAAAAGATAAGAAATTATCGGTGGTAATTTTGTTCGCTAGGCTATCCCACTAACCTATAAAGATGTCAGAGGGGACATAGGCCTTATTCAGAACCTTGAGGAGGGCATTCCTGTGAGTTTCTGAATTCAATAGCAGTGACAACACAAATACCTTGGCAGATTGCTTGTTTAACTGATCGATGATGTTGTATTCACTATGCTTAATGAATAAGGAATTTTGTAGCTTCTTTCTTGCTTATTGGATCCTTGACAGTACCAATTCTGAGTTTTTGGTTGTAGACTTTGGTGCTTAAGAAATAAGATTAGCATTTTCTTGTTGAGTGCTATTTTTCAATGCTATTGAGGCGTAACATAAACTGCTATAAGTTAGGTGACTTTTCTCTGAAAGGTCAACACTTGCAGCTTACTGGCTAGATTCTCTGATGATTAAGGCTTTGCTTTCATAGTTCCATGGAACTGCCTTATCATATTTATATGGGAACAAAAATTGGAAATTGGATGATCATCTTTGGCGTAGGCTAAATAGGGTTAACTTTAACTCTTGATTGATTGTCATATAAGGAAGATTACCCGCTTTTTTCTTCAGGGCATTGACAGATGGTATTGCATTTGTAAACTTAGTATGTGGGGTTTGCTTTTCATCATAGAATTCGATGCTACCCTCATTCATCATCTTTTAAATCGTAGTGTAAAAGTCTTTGTATGTTTAAAGAGTATGGGTGCAAATAGTAGGAAAATTGTAAAAGTTATCTATCTTTCCCTCTATCTTCTTGGTTGCATTAAGTAGCTTAGCTTGCACCAAGATTTGCCAAACCAAATTTATTGACATCCAAACATCTTTTATGTTTTTCATAATCTTGCAGTTTTCTTCAATGATCATTTCTTTTAGGTCTAACTCAGCATGAGTTTAAGATGAACTGGTTTTAGTGCTAGATTTTGATTGCTTACTAGCGTCCATCTTTCTTTTACCTTGGTCTTTGCAGATACTTTTTCTTCTTAATTTATTTTTCATGGCCTTATCGATCATCCAACAGAGTATGGCCACATCTACAAAGTTTTTCGGGAAGCTTCTTGCTATCCTTTTGTAATAAGGGGCTTGCAACGTGACAATGAATCTAACCATTTTCTCTTTTTCTGTCAGTAAGGGATGCACTTGGATAGCCTTCTTCATCCATCTTGTAGCGTACTGTCTAAAACTTTCATTAGCTCTTTTCCTCATGCCCATAAAAGACAGACAACTAGAAATCTAGCCATCAGTGGGTCTTTCCTCATTAGTAGCATTAATAGATGGATCATCATGTCCACCCCTCTCCTCATAGAACTTGATTTTGGACTGATCTATCATCCGTTAGACCATCTCTAAGAATAATAGATAATATTGCTAGTCGTGTTCTTGACTACAGTGGCAGCTAGATGTAGCAATGACATTATTCTTTGACTTTTGTTATCTGTTACTATTTTACATTTCACAAAAGCCTTCCAAACCTTGCTTATCAAGGTTTTGACTTCTCCCACACTTCTTTTAACCCAACAGCCTTTTCTATCGACTATCACATTGAGTCTCAGTTTAGCATGATTAGGGTGTAAGTTAGCCCTCACGTTGGGTCTAGGACCTTGCTCAATCTCGATCACTCTTTTTTCTATTAAAACCTGCACCTTTCTTTTGAATGAAATGTAATTCTCAATAGAGTGGCCTTGTGCTCCTAGTGGCATTCACAATAAGCATTCTCATTATACCATTTAAGGTACGATGGTGGTCTTGGGTTCATGAATATTGGAGCCACTAGTTTGCCTGCCAACAAACAAGAGTAGATTTCTTTATACGAGTAAGGGAGCAGTTCAAAGTGCTCCATTTCTTAGGATGCTTGTTGGTTATTCAGAGTTCTCACATTATGCATATTGTGGGGTTGTGCATTCTGGGCTGCACTTTGCATGGGATTTGGTGCACAACTCATTGTAAGAGCAAACCCAGTAGCATGGACTGGTTGTGGTGCTGATGAGTAAAAGGTAAGACCCGTATTCAACATGCTTGGGAAGTATGTAGGCTTGATAGATGCAGGCTTTGATTAAACCTAGCATGATTCTCGCTTGTAGCATTCATTTCCCTTTCATTACATTTATTTGCTATCTTTTTAACTGATACAGATACTAGCACAATAGATGCCCTACTGCTTTTGACGGTGTTCTCAATCATTTCACCTGATATAACTATATTAGTGAAATTTTTTATGGCACTTCCTGTTAGCCTTTCATAGTAAGGAACTCGTAAGGTGCCAATAAACATAACCATCATTTCTTTTTTAGTTAGAGGAGGGTGAACTTGAGTTGCGTCCTCCCTCTATGCTTGAGCATACTATCAAAAACTCTTAAAAGATTTCTTCTACATGTTCATGAAAGAAAGATGATCTGGAACCCAATCAGAAACATGCTTATACTATTCAAGGAATGCGTATGCCAAGTCCACCCATATCTGAATTCATACAAGATTAAGTCCTATGTACCATCAGAGGGCTGCCCCAGTCAGACTATCCTGAAAGCAATGGATTAGCAGCTCTTTATTCTCTTTGTGTACCACCATTTTACGATAGTACACGCGAAGATGGGCAGTAGGTTTAGTAGTCGCATTGTATTTTTAAAAGTTAGGCATTTTAAACTTGGGTGGGATGATGAGGCTTGAAACTAGCCCTAATGACTTTGCATCTATGATTCTAAATTTCTTATTTCCTTCTATAGCTCGAAGATGCTTCTCTAATGAGTGATACTTGTCCAAGTCCTCATCATTTTCTAAGGGCCTATTTACTTTCTCTTGCTTCATGCGCTCATCGAGGTCCGAGACTATAGGCCTTAATAATGAAGAGCTCGTACCTTGAAATCTTTGAATTAAGTAGGACACTATTGTAGGATTGATATAACTAAATGGCTAAGATGGTGGGATGTTCATTACTGGAGGGCATTGCCTATGTAGTGCCCCTTTTTGAGCATCGATGGCCTCAATGCCACCATTTAAATTGCTTTTAAGGTGGGCCATTTCTTTCCTTATCTTGACTGTGCTTGTTTACCCTTTTTCCTTCAATGCATTGGACATTAATTTAGTTAACTTAATGATTTGTGCTTAAAGTTCCTCATTCATATGGAGTGCCTGCTCTTGGGATTTTTTATACATGAGTTTGAGTTTTTCGATGTGAGCCTGGTGATCATTTTCCATCACTTTTTGACGATTGCAAGTGTTGTATGGTAAACTGCAGATTCCATGTTTTGGATCACCTTGACTTTAAATTAATTTCGGATTAGGCCTTTATGGTATGTTCATGCATATGTTTGATGCAATAAGGATGATTGAATAAAAACCATGAAATGATTAGGTTAGTTATGCAAATGCAAAAAGGATAATTTGGTAAAGGGAATGGCTCCACCAATAGCATCTTTCATTAAAGCAACAAAATGTCTTAGTTAGATGTGATTATTTTTGAAAATGTCTGACACGATTACATTGCTTGATTTCATGGTCCAAGAAATACAACAATTCTTGCTCATAGGCTTCAATGGGTAAAATCTCACGTGTCAGGGATCGGGCTACATCCATCATGTTCCCGACCTCCTATTGAGCTACCAGCATCTGCTTTGTGAGATGGCAATGATAGTCCTAATAGTTTTGCCATGTGTGATGAATCACTTAAAGCCATTCTTGCTCTCGCTATTTGGAGACTCTCACTAGTGCATCAACTTGGTCTTGGCAAGCTTGAAGGGAATGCTCTATATCTTGAATTCTGAGTGTTAGAACTCTATTCTTGGCTTGGTTTGCTCTCAAATCCTGGCTTGAGCCTCTAACTATTCGTTCTTTTAACTAATCATTCTTTTTTCAATAAGTTGATGCAAAAGTCTAGGTTTTAACAAGCTTTTCCCTATTGACCCTAGTAGCTTCCATCCATTGGTGTAATTTCTTTTCGAGAGTAGTAATTTCTATCCTCTACTCAACCGATGACTTTCCAAGTTTTTGGGACTTGCTTGCTTTATTAAGGGCCACATAGTTTCTTTTCAAGCTCTCGAGTTCCTCTTTGAGGTGGATTTTCTCTTTGACAGCCCTGCTTATCTCGCCATCTCTGAGGTAGAGGTCCATTTTCAGTTGACTATTTTCCTTATTTAATCAAGCAATCTCTTTTGCAAAGGTTGCCTTTTCCTATTCAGACTCTTGCTTAAGCAATTAAATTTTAGAAGAAAATTTATCAACCGGTATTTGTGATGTCCCGATACCAAATAGGGGTATGGCATCATTAACATGATGGATCCTCCATTTATCATATCCTGGGGTCATATTACTCCCTCTCCAATATCTCTCCATGCAGTAGGTTTGTTTCCATGCTTGAAAGGCTAGCTGGACTTTCAACTTGTAGTCGGGCTCACCATAATCAAAATTCTATAACTCTAAGTCTTGGATGAAGGGGATCAGTTGATGGCACTGGAATTGACAAAGAACTAAAAGAAGGGCGTAGCTAATACTTCTCTATAATTCTATAAGAGGTACACAGCTTAATCTCTACACTGGTATATGATTATTTATGGAAAAAACCAAGAGGCCTTCCATGTTACCTTCTCCCTATTGAGGTTCTAAAATTTTGGGACCTATTGCACTTTAGATTTGTCTGAAGACCATTTTTTCTCAAGTACCTAAGAGATAGGGCTAAAGCTAGGTAAGAAGCAATATGACATCCTACTTTTTTCAAGGCTAAAGTGAATGACAAGCCAAATGTGAAGGAACGGTGCACATCTGATGAATTGGCCCATTTTTCTTACATAACTTAAGAGATCAAATAGTTTTGACATGGATGGCCAGTGAGGGATTGATATTGCAGCAAAAATGAGAAAAGACATCTGCTATTGTAGCTTCAACATAGCCTAATGTCTTTGGGAATAGAACCAAACTATATATTGCCAAAGCGTAGATATCTTGGATTTTTTCGATGTCAGTGGCACTCGCTATTGCTTCTTTCAAACTAGCTTATGAGATGCATTCACTATTCCCCTTTGTTTTGATATGACTCTCAATCCAAGACTCCGTTGCTCCAAAGATTTAAGCTAATCTTTTCTTGAAGGTTGAAGGATTCAATGCTTTGCAATATATCCTGTCGATCTTTGCTTTCTTAATGATGAGTAATACGGTGTATTCATCAACCATGAGGGCCAAATCTTCATGATTGAAAGTGAAACACTGGTATGCTGGATTCTAAAACTGAGAGGCCGCTTGCAATAATCCGACATCCAAACAAACTGAAAGTAGAAGAGTGATATCTCTGTATCTCATGGTTAATGATTCCCTTTCAGTATTGTCCTAACTAATCCATATGGTCTTTTGATCTTGACAATCATTTTGATGGTACCTTATCTTTATGTTTTCATGCACTACTGAGGCATGCCTCGGTTTTAGAACTTCCTTGTCTTCACACTGTCTGTGCTCCGACCATGCTCGAACTTCTTCAAAGGGCTTAAGTTCTGAAGTAGACTGTTGCTCCATGATAGATGCTCCTTGGTGAACACTGATCCATTAGTGCCAATTGTCCAATGATAACAGTAATTATGATGAAATGATGCATGGTGGAAAAGAAAAGCAATAAAAGAATGAGTTAGTAACCGATACAAAATAATAGGTAAAAGATAAAGAAATGAAAGAATAGTAGCAAAAGTGTATCATAAAATTTGCCCTAAGAATAGGCGGTATGATGCCTATGGCAGAAGTGATGAATATAAAGTTTGAGGGATTAAATAGGCAGCATACCAGCATGTCCATATTAAAATGTTCTCTTCTTGAAGCAACATGATACTTCATAAGGATCAAGATTGACCATCTAAACGATGATGTTCGTTCATCACCATCTATGTTAAACATATGCTAAGGCATTGTTTGAGCAGCATGATGACTTATCTTGGTCATATACGACTATTTCAAGATGGCCTTGCAGGTAATGGCATTCACTTATCCTTACCCACTTATTAAAGTGGATTTGCCACTGAACGTCATGGCATATCCTAAAGGAATGATCATGAAAAGAAAAAAAACACAGGTGACAATGGTCACCCATCATCGCTTGCGTAACCAATGGTATATAGGAGTAGAAGTAAGAAATGTTTCCCCGAATGAACCTGATCTTCAAGTAATTCTAGCAGCATCCGGTATGGCTTGACATGGTTTAGCTCATAGGGTTCACTATATGGGTTTAAGTTGATGCCTACTTCAGTATCTAAATCCCTCATTCATCTAGTAAGAATAGTCGAGGCACCTCAATCCTAGGCCCATTGCAGGTTTAGCAAAATGAGTTCAATCTAGTGAATGTATTTACCTATGCAAGTGCGAAGGGGTACTCACTAGAGACATAGGTAATTTATATCCCAGAAGGTCTTGCCATGCCTTGCGGAGGGTTGCTAATGAAGGTAGATGGCTCACTTCCTCCTAATTATTAGGATACTAACCACATCATGGTGTATGGTGGGAATCTAGTGTAAATGCAAGTGCATGGTGTGTGTCAGGGTAACAGTCAAACCTTTTTGTTTCACTTCTATATTACCATACTTATTCAAATTAATATTTATTCAAATCAATATTTATTTGGGCATGAATAATCCCTAACAATCATAAGACAAAAACAAAAATAATAAAAATTAGTAGGCAAAAAATAAAAGAGAATTATATCTAAATAATTATGGAGATTGAAAAACCAAGAATTGAGTGAAAATTAGCTAGTTATAGGCCTAACTCTCTAGACTTGGTCCCCAGTGGAGTCATCAAGCTATCACCACATGCCCAGCCTTTAAAACTTCGAATGATCCAAAGGCATAGCGCACTCAACTTAAAAAAAAATAATGGTTGGTTGTGGTCAAGCCTTTGAGCTATCCCTTGATTGGGATTTGGATTAGGCATAATGATATGAAGGGGATAGGGACCGTCGGGCGAGTCACTCATCCAACTAGACCCAAATGGCCACCATGAAAAGGCCATAAACTTGGAGTCACCATCAATCCTTTTAGGCTAGGCTAGATCAAAAGCCTATTGAAAACAATAGTACGAGTTACAAAACTCAAAACACTGATTTCAAGGTCTACAAAGTCTAAAGATTCATTGGTTGGGCTCGAAAGTTGGTTATGCGCAAGGAAGGACTAGCATCCCTACGATGCCTGAAATTGGTACCTACTGACTATATCTCACTCTGATCTCGGTTATATCGGCTCCATTTGGTCTTTATTTAGATATAATCCTCTTTAATGCAAGAAGTTTTGGAAAATGTAGATCTAGGGTTTTTTATTAAGGAAAATTAGATCACCTATGCGCCTTGGAGATGTGAGGAACATAGTGGTTTTTTTATGAAAATGATGTCCAGATTGGATTTTAAAAATTGGATATTTCATATTAGGCATTGGAGAGATACCAACATGAAATGTCGGCTCTTAAATTTCATTAGAAAATGAATGTTAAATGTGAATGGACAATAGCGTTACTAAAGGAAACAAGTTAGTGAGGTGAAAAATGAGAAATATAATAATATCATAAACAAGTAAACATAAACAAATGAACATAAAAAGAGGGGTAATCGAAATATATCACATAATTGCCTTCGGTTATTAAAGAATAATCGGGATGACAATTTTAGAGACCAATCTAGATTCAGTGGTAATTTGAAGAACAAGGATAATTTTTATCAAAAACGTTTGAGGCATCCAGAAGAGAGAAAATTTTAAATTTTTGAGGTAAAAGTAGGGTTGGAGTATCCCCTAAAATAGAGTTATGAAAATAGTTAAGATTAAAGTGAAAATTTGAACTTTTGAAAGAAAAAAGAGTAGGAGTATCCCTTTTGAATAGTGGGGTTAGAGTATCTCCAAAGTTAGAAAAACATTTAGGAACAAAGAGAAAAGTTGAATTTTTTAATTAAAAATAGGGTTAGACTATCCCTTTTGGAATAATGGAGTTGAGTATCTTTCCTAGCAAAAATTTTAATATGAAATCCTATTTGTTGCATTTTAATCATGATTTGAGTTAAAAGGGGTTGATGTTGTGGGGGAATCAACTAGGCATATTTTTCAGACATTCGAACATCTCGATAAAGGGGATTCAAAAATTAGTTTGAAAATAAGGGATAGCATCATGTCATCTTAGTTTCTTATTTTATTCAGGTGTATTCGAAGACTTCAAAGGATAAACGAGGTACCATTGGAAAGGTAACTCGATAAGGTTTAATATAAAAATATTCTAAAAATTTTGGAAAATTACTTTCTAGGCAAAATTAATTTTTGATGTTAGGTTCATCTTAGCATTGGCAGTATGTATAATTGAAAAGGCATGATGGATGTCGAAAAATCATTCTAAGCTTATCTAGGATCATTAGATCATAGATAATACCTTTTCGGAAAGGAAATTTTGTGAACTATTTGGGAAAAATCCCCAAATAGAATGTTACATGCTGATTCTAAGGGTTTCAGACAACAAAGGTTTGAGAAATCATAACTCCCTTGTCTGAAATGATCCGAGGGCAAATGAGACACCCATGGAAAGGTAATTTGATGCCCTTTAAAGGAAAAATGTTAGAAAAATCATAGGAAATAGTTTGCTATTCGAAAATGATTTATCAAATTCAAACTGCAGTGTTACCAGAGGAAAAATAGAGAGATTTCCATATTCTAACTTTTCTTCAAAGATAGACTCAAGTTTAAGATGTCCAAACATCCATGATAGAAAGGAACATGGGCTTTGCAAGTTCATTGCATAATCCTATAGTAGTTTGGGATATTGGAACAACCTATTGACCATGTCACCAAAAGGAACACAAGGCTCAAGATCAAGGATTATACTAAAAAGGATTTTTTTAAAAAAAATAAACTTTTTTCACCATGAATCTAGAGTTGAAATATTATTTTGCACCCAAGATTAGGAGACCAATTTGATGAGAACTTTAAGCCCATGCTAATCTTCATCTATTAAAGGTAACATGAACTTAACTTAGGGATTTTTTTTTCAAATTAGTTTGTAAGAAACAAGCAAGCATTGTAATGGAGATATCATGAACAAAATACAGCACATACAAAGATAAACATGGATTAATCATGCAAAAATGTAAAGATGATATTTTGACATGAAAATGTATGACACAAATGCAAGAAGATGACAAATAAGGTGCATGGAGACAATATGTACATGTTTGAACAAGGGGATGGATGCTAGAGTTGTCAAGATAGGATTTTTATTTCATGAGACTCCTTAAAACACAACAAAATGTTTGAACATAGCTAAGACATGTCAAGGTGAGCACTTAAATATGTAATGGATATGTGAATATGGAAGAAACATGGCAAAAGATGCATGAATAAAGGTGTGTAATGATGAAAATAAAGTAGGGTGAGTTTATATATTCCACAACATCAAGGTGTCAAGAAAGTGATCAAGATCCTAAGGCTAACACAACTAAGGCAACAAAGATGCACGAGAGTATTAAGAGGGTCATGGCAACATGAGGGGCTCATGAAAATGAAATGGTTTATCAAAATAAAAAATATGGAAGAAACATGGGAAAAGATGCATGAATAGAGATGTGTAATGATGAAAATAAAGTAGGGTGAGTTTATATATGCCACCATATCAAGGTGTTAAGAAAGTCATAAAGATCCTAAGGCTACCACAACTAAGGCAACAAAGATGTACGAGAGTATTAGGAGGGTCATGGCAACATGAGGGGCTCACTAAAATGAAATGGTTGATCAAAACAGAAAATATATGGAATAAGGTAAAAAATATACTAGCAAAAGCTTGAAGTTTCCTCTTTTTTTAAAGCAATGACTTTAAGCTCATTTTGCTATTGTTTAGTAAGAAAATGGTGAAAGAAAGGAGCTTTCTGGTAATGTCATTGCTAATGGGGTGTTTTGAGGATGAAAATTTATGAAAGGTTAAGTTTTCAAAGGTGTTCTGTGGTGGTTTTACAGAGCTATGGGAATGAAGGTTGGTTAAAGGTAAAAGGCAATGGTGTAGTGTTTTGGCATGTTGTTGGAGCTAGAGTTGATGGAGGACTTTTGGGGAAGGATGAAGAGTTTTTTGGGATTACTGGAGTTGAATTTTTTTAAGGTAGCTTTTAGTGTTCTTCTCATAGTTGAAAGGTCCCTTAGCTTTTATTTTTATTTTTTGATGTTTTCATCTTTTACCTAACTCCTAGAATGTCAAAAATTGGTCTGGACAAAATAGGATGTCTACAATAATGAAATAACTAAGTAACATTAATAAAATGTAATGTTTAGATACATGAAATTAGTAAATGCTAGCTCCTTATAACCTATAAAGATTAGTTTGTAGAGCTTACATTAACAATCTCCCACTAGCACTAAAGACAATCACCCATAGGTCCATGTCCCATTCTCTCTATATGACAATCATGGTTCTGCTGAGTTAAAACCTTAGTGAAAGGATCAGCTACATTATCCTCAGTGGGTACTCATTTCATACTAATATCACATCTCTCTATGATATCTATAATGGCATGATAGTATTGCAACGCATGTTTTTCTTTATGATGGGACTATGGTTTTTTAGCTTACAGTATGGCTCCATTGTTATTACAATAAAGAGGTACTAAATCAACAATATTTGGAACCACTCCTAGTTTAGTGATGAACTTTTTCATCTAAACTTTCTTTTTTGTTACCTTACACGTGAAGATGTATTCGGCTTTGGTTATTGAATATGCCATTGTTGCTTGTTTAGAACTTTTCCCATTGAATGCAGCTCTACTAAGGGTAAATATATAACTGCTTTGCAACTTGTAGTCATCCTAATCTAATTGGAAGCTAACATTAGTATAGCCCCTAACTTGGAGCTCAGCTCCTCCATAAACTAGAAATATATCGTTAACAAAAATACTTAAGTATATTTTTCACAACAGTCTAGTGACCCTTACCAGGATTACTTTGGCATTTACTCATGATACTTAGATCATATGATACATCTGGTCTAGTACATAACATGGCATGCATGATGGATCCAACTAACAATGCATATGGAATGTCATCCATACTTTCATCTGATGTCTTAGAGTATATCACTTTTAATTTGTGTGTTCCTTGTACCAAGTTTTCCCTTTTAAAGTTTTCCATTTTAAACATTTTAAGAATCTTGTCTAGTATAAGGTTTGAGATAACCAAGCATTCATTTCGATCTAATTTTATAGATCTTAATTTTTAGAATGAAAGCAGTTTTTCCTAAATCCTTCATGGAGAGTTGTTTGGATAGCTCAACTTTAGTCATATGCAACATTGTTATGTTATTTCACATAAGTAATATGTTATCTACATATAGTAACAAGAAAACAATTGCCTATTTATTTAACTTCTTGTAAGCACATGGATAATTAGGATTCTTTTTGAAGCCGTAGTCTTTAATTGCTTCATGGAATATAATGTTCCAACTCCTTGAAGCTTTCTTCAAACCATAAATGGATTTCTTTAGCTTGTATATACTCATCCCTTGTAGATTCCCATTAAAGAATGCTATTTTAACATCTATTCACCACATCTCATAATCATAATATGCAGCTATTGTAGACACCTTTTTTTTGGGCTAATTTTTAGCAGCTGGGGGACGATCATATGGATCATATTAAAGAATGCCTGTGGATCATATTAATGAAATACAAGGATATGGCATCAAAGGACGTAATTTCAGGTGTTCAGGGACAAAAGACAGGGGAAAATTTATAATTTTGCATAAATGTATTGATACATGGTTATCATGTATCGATACAATGCTCTAACGACCCAAAAATCTAAAATTTTCCCATTGGTATCAATACAATATGTAAATGTATAGATACATGAGTTTGTGTAACCATACATGTATTCATGTATCGATACTAGGCCATGCCAGAACCAAAACTTATATTCTGTAAAGTAGGCCATGCCCTACTCCTCCCTTGTTTGTTGACAAAGATCACAATCAGCCACCCTCCTTATTGGTATTTTATTTCAGTAATCAAACCAGCCACCCTGTGTCCATCACATTGGCAGCAAATTGCTCCCTACAACCACCTATAGCCATCAACTGCCACAACTTTGTCCCCTTGGGAAATAACCCAAAACACCTCCAATATGTCAGCAAAAGAAGTTTTTTTCCATATTGTTTCAGCTCCACCAACTCATTCACACATAAAAAAAAAATCCCGTAGCCTTTCACTCAGCACCCAAAGATAGCCGCAAACACTCACTCCCAACCATTATACACTCTGAAAAATCATCCTCACCCATACTAGAACTGAAACCTTTCTTTTTCTCTTATTTCTTGCTAACTAACAACAAGGAAAAAAGGGGAATTCAGACCATCTCTACTGCTCTAACCACTTAACCAAAGTTGAAGTTTTATTGGTATAACTTCTTACTTAATCACTTTTATTTTCTATTTTTCAGCATCTTTATCAATTAGTCAACCTTTCATGGTTCCATCACTCTCTTAGGATTCTCATATGTTATTATGGCTTTTGGTTGCGGTAGCTTAGGATTTGGTTGCCTTAATGCCCCTTTTGATGTGCAAAGTGTTTTATTTCATCCTTATTATTTTTGACAGCTCTTGCTCATGCATTTTATGCTATATCCATGCATCATGTTATGTTCAATCCATGCACAAATACTTAGCCTAACATGTTCAAGCATGTTTATACATTAACTTCTCATGAATCATTGTCATTTTTGGCATGCTTCACTTCATGAGATCTGTGCATAACACTTTTTTTGTCAAGACCATTGGTAAAGTTAGCATCCCCATTCATGTTATGTGCCATCCCCTTGTATGTTCATTGTGTTCTCCTTATCTAAGTGCACGTTTGATGGCTGTAAAAAAACTGATTTTCAAAACCTCCCTAAACTAAGCATGTTAACCTCAACCAATGAGGATTAACATAAACTTAATATTTCCCTTAAAGTTAGGAAAAAAGTCTTGGCAAAAATTAAGTTTTTCAAATCTGGAATCCTGATTAAATGAGCTCAAAGCTTCTAATTTTCCAATGAAAATGGCCCTGCACTTGTTCTTGAAATGTTTGCCCCTTGTTTTTGAGTCTAAACCTTGAATGGTATGATCAACAGGCTGTTTCATCATTCCAAACTACTCTGGGGCTGTGCAAATGAGTTTGAGCTCATGCCACTCTTTACCTTCAGTTATGGACGTTTGAATGTCAATGACCTGAGTTTAGACCAAAAAACACAAACAAAAATAAAAAATATCCCCTGCTTTGCTTTATCCCCTGTTGGTAGCACAATTGTTGTGAATTGAAAAATTAGTTTAAAATCCAAAACGATTTTTCATGAATTTTTTGATATTTTTCTCTCAAATTTTGTCACATTATTTTTAAAACAATGTCTTATTCACCCTCTGATCATTCTGGATGAGAGAGTTATAATTTCTCAAATCTAAATAGTCTAGAACCCCTAGAATTAGCAACATGTATTCTGATCGGGCCATTCAGACCCACTAAATGATTTTTCCAAATCCTTAAAACATTTCTCCTAAAAACTTCATGAAATTCCCTTTTCAAAAAGGTATTATTTGCAATTTTTTGATACCAAACGAGTCCAAGGTGATTTTTCAAATTTTGACACATCTGGTCACTTGTATGCTCAGCCAGCAGTGTAATTAATCCAAATTTGAAAATTTATTCCCTCGAAAAACGATTTTTTAGGATATTGGGAATATTTTTAGATTAACCCTCATCGAGTTACCTTTCTAATGGTATCTTGTTCTCATCGAGTTACCTTTCTAACGGTATCTTGTTCACACTCTAAAACCTTCAAATTAATTTAGAATAAATTCAAAAAGTGGGATAGCACAATGCTGTCCCCCTATTTTCAGTTATGGTCAAAATTAAGTTGTTTTTTGAAGCTTCATCTTAAGACATTCGAATGTCACCATATCACATTGATCAACCTCTAGAACATGCTTTGACCTCCTATAGGCTCGCATCAAGGCATGAATTTTTTTTACATCTTTACCATCCTCATTCACAATAATTTCTTTTATCAAAAAGCATCAGAATGCCCACTCATTTTCTAAATCATAAAGTTTTGCCAACTTAAGTTTTCCAACTCGACTTCTTTAAAGAGTGTCAGACATGTCACTTTTAGGGATACTCCAATCCTAACCTCTTATGGGGATACTTCAACCCCACTTTTTCAAAATTGTTAAAATTTAAAGATCTTCCTTTGTTAAAATTATTCTTTATCTTTGGGGGTACTCCAACCCTATCTTTCTGAAAGGATACTCCAACTTGACTTTCAACTATAATTAAAATGTTCTTCTTCCTAGATTTTCATGAACGTGTTAAGAGTCAAGCCTATTATTATTTAGAAAAAACTCATTCAATCAAGGAACCTAAATCCGTCTTGAAAATTGTCAATTCGATTATTCCCAGATAATCGATGCCAATTAAGAGATAAATTCTAATAGTCTATTCCTTCTTTTTATCAT
>JBBYHO010541151.1:0-15000 GCA_038382025.1 Adansonia gregorii
ATTATCTTTCTTAATAAATTTTGGTTAAATCTCCAACATCAAATAATTTAAAAGCCTACATATATATATATATATATATATATATATATTAATAGATAATCAATAGAAAAGGATAAGAGCAACAATGTAACAAGTGATTTTGTGGATTTTAGAATTTCAAATTCTAGAGCTGGATTGCTCAAAATTGATGTTAGATTTGTACAAATTAATTTTCCTTTTTTAAATTTGATATCCAAACAACAAATTTTAAATTTGTAAAATCAAATTCAACATTTTTTAAGCCCAAATTCAGATTTTCAAATGGGTCATAAGAGTTATTTTAGTATTCTAACTAATTTTAAACCATTTGAAAATAGAAAAAAAGGAAAAACATAAAACTCACATATTCTTCGTCCATCTACTTTATAGCCAAAGCAGCCGTACTCATTTTTTAAAGTCCAAATTTCCATCTTTTATTTAAAATCAATAGCTTTGACAAGTAAATAAAGTGTTAATAGCTTGATCTATGAACAATTGTACTCTTAGCTTATTACCAACTGAATTTTTTGGAATTAAACCAAGTTGTCATTTATTAGGTGTCACTTTATTATTGATTAGATATCAATTAATTATTGGTTATATATGCAATGGCTTATTGAAAACCCTAATTAATTATGATAAGCTAAGTTTTGGCTTTAATAAAAAGAGTAGCTCACATAAGTGCTACTATAGGGTTTTTTTTTTCGGTTCAAAATTCTTGTTTCTTTGATTTATGATTGTTAACATCTAGTATCAGAATTAGGTTTGTTATACCTCGATGAATGGCGACTGCCTAACCGTACAATACGGTAACGGCAATTGCTGAACCACACCTGACAGTGATGTGACCTCTCCGACAACGACTTAAATGCGGAGTTAACATTCACTGAATGACGGCCGACTAACTGAGCCGACCATTAGGCATCATAGCCTGACACTTAGATCGGTATTAGTCACATTACAACCACATCATCTGACACGATGTCCATAAACAAATCCTATAAAAGGGGAAAAACATGCTCACGGTAAGGATCCGACTCCAAGAAAATTTGCATACACTATTAAAACACCTCTGACTTAATCATCGAAGAGGGTCCCCGGAATCAAACTCCGACGTCCTCCTAACTCTCTGTGTTGTAAGATTTTGACTGGCTTTTGGGTACCAATAGAGCAAACTCCAACAATTGACACTGTCTATGGGAACATGATCAGAAAAAGACCATGGCCGATCGGAGTACTGACATCCCACAAATCATTTCATCGTCGCCCGAGGCCACAAACCGTACTGAAGTTTTGGCAACCCTAATAATACCCAGCTCATCAAATGCCCAAACATCCCACGTACTTATTTCACTACCTTCATGGCTATCCCACTCGCGGTTAGCGTATTACCAAAATCTATTAGGGCTGATCCCACCATTGGCCACCTCCATCCCACATCTTGACTAAGTCGCTGGCCCCAGCACCACGGTCTCAGCAACCATTATCACCACCAACACCCTACACACACCCTTTGACACCCCATTACCCCATTTTGCTCAATCCAATACACATGCGCCACCTATCCAGCCAGAATACCATGCGCATTACCAAGCGCAATTTCAAGCCATCACTAGTCAGCTGGCCGCCATTTAACGAACTCAGATCCAATTGGCACAACTTGTCAACTCCCAAACCAATCGCCAAAACACGCAACCTATTGATCGCCCAAACCAATGTACTACTAACAACCTAAACTCAAACATACAGGAGCGACATGTTACAACTAACCAGCCCACACGCCCAATGGTGGAAGAAAGCTCCTGCTCTATGCCAATCTTATAGTGACTGATGCAGGGAACTTCTCACCATACCAGTGGATACCATGCATCAGGATCAACTTTAGACCTCGCCCAACACGTAGTGGCTTTGAAACAGGAAATCAAGGATCTTCGTGAGCCTTGAAGAGATAACTAGGAATGGTTATCCAAGGAACACAACCCTCTCTCACCTGACATCCGTCAGGTACAGGTTTTCAATAAAGTTAAACTCTCTCTTGACACTTACAATGGTAAAACTAATCCAGTCAATCATCTTAATCACTTTCGCTCTTTCCATAACCTGCGCGACGTGCTAGACGCCATCCAGTGCCACATCTTTCTGACGACACTTCGAGAGCCGGCACGAACCTGGTGGTACTCTCTGAACCCAAGATTTATCATCAACTTCGATCAATTGGGAAGACATTTCCTTGCCCATTTCAATAGCTACAGAATAGCCGCCAAGACGTCTGCCAGATTAATGGTGATCAAGCAAAACCATGATAAGATGATTCGTAATTACCTCAAGCGTTTCAAAATGGCCGCCCTAGAGGTCCAAGACCTCAATGATGAATGGGCCATCCAAGCCTTCACGACAAGCGTCCACCATAAGTACCTGAATTATGCTTTGACGGACGCCCAACCCATCAAACTGTATCAACTTTATGAAAAGGCACAAAAATACGCGGAAGCTGAGGAAATAAAAATCGCAAGTTGACGAACAAAACCTGAGACCGCGAGTAGAGAAGAGGCCGAGGATCAAAGCTTAATTGTTTCAACGATCGCCCAGGCAATCGCCCCCAAAAGGATGTGCCAGCCGTCACATCACAACAAAGCCCCATGAAGAAATGAACTTGGCCCGCTCCGCACACAAAATACCAGTCCTACACACCTTTGACAGCTCCGAGATCTCAAATTCTCAACACCATAATGAAAGAAGGGCTTTTAAAGCATCCACCTCTAATGAGAAATGATCGTAGCAGGCGTGACCCTGAAAAGCGATGTAACTTTCACAATGACATCGGACATGCCACTGAGGACTGCTTCAGGCTGAAAAATGCCATCGAATTGTTGGCAAGGAAGGGGGCGATTAAGCAGTTTGCTAAGAAAAAACCACATGCCAAGGATCACACACGATCCATGAATGAGTGTCGAGAGACCGCAACCAAATGACCCATTGTTGGCATAATAAGTATGATCATCAGTCCGGTGAAAACTTGGGCGGTTAGCAAATAGAAGTGCAAGTCCCACCTCCGATCTGTAATGGCGGTCGACGTGGCACCAAAGCATGTTAAACACACAGATTGGGTGATTCGTTTTGACGATACTGACTCACAGCTCCTATCTGATCGAGGAAACGATCCCATTGTCGTTTCTGCCACAATAGGTAACTACCAAGCCCACAGAATCCTTATCGACAATGGGAGTGCTGTAAAAATTCTGCAGTGGGATGCCTTGCTTTGCATGGGCTTTACCTCGCGTGACCTAACCCCATCACCTTCAATTTATGATTTGCTAACCAACCAATACCCGTCAAAGAACCGATCACGCTCCTAGTAACCATGGGCGACGGTGAACACACTGTGAATGCTTTGGTCGATTTTCTTGTTGTCGACCAGGCTTCTGCTTATAATGCAATAATCGGTCGACCATCGATGAAAAAGATAAAAATGGTCACCGCAGGCTACTGCCTAACGGTGAAATTCCCCACGCCTATGGGGATTGGATATATGTGCCCCGACCAATGAACCGCACGCCAATGCCACATTTTGTCAATCGAATTAGCCACATGCCAGCCAACCGTAGTCTAGGACCATGCCTCGGGAGCATCTATCCACACCATTACACCTACACAACCAGAGTCGATCAACTTGGAGCAACTTAATGCCAAAGATGGTTTCCATGATCAGAAGTCGTAACCGGTCGAGGACACTGAAAAGATAGCCTTCTATGATTCAAACCTCAAGCTAGCTACCAGCATCAGCTCTTCTCTTGACACCCAAGATAAGAACCTCATTACAAAGTTTTTTAGAAAAAACTCTGACGTATTCGCTTGGTTCGCAGCCGACATGCCTGGCATTGACCCAAGAGTCATTATGCATTCAGTACATATGGACTCGCGAGCTATCCTGGTCAAACAAAAAAAGCACAAATTCACTCCAGAACTGCTCCTTGCGATACACGAGGAGGTCAACAAATTGCTATTAGCCAACTACGTCAGAGAAGTAAAGTACCCTGACTGGCTGTCTAATGTAGTCATGGTCAAAAAGGCCTCAAAAAATGGTGAATGTATATTGACTTCACTGATTTAAATAAAGCCTGCCCAAAAGACAGTTACCCCATCCCCAGTATTGATCGACTGGCTAATGCCTCAGCAGGGCATAAACTTCTGTGTTTCACGCATGCCTTCTCAGGATACAACCAAATTAAGATGGACCCCTGTGATCAAGAAAAAATGGCGTTCATCATAAAGGAAGGTACTTTTTGCTATCAAGTCATGCCATTCGGCTTAAAGAATGTAGGCACCCCATATCAACATTTGGTCAACAGACTTTTTAAATGGCAAATGGGGCGTTCAATGGAGATCTATGTGGATGATATACTCGTCAAAAGCCCCTCTCTCCACCAACACCTCAGTGACATTTCGGACATATTCAACATACTTCGTAAGTACAAAATAAAACTTAATCCTTTAAAATATGTGTTTGGTGTGTCCGCAGAGAAATTTTTGGGCTTTATGATCTCTTCCAGAGGCATTGAAGCCAATATAAAAAAAATCAACGCAATCTTACAAATAGGCCCGCCACAATCCACCAAAGAAGTTCAAGTCTGACGGGGTGAGTAGCAACACTTAACCGTTTTATCTCCAAATCTGTAGAGAAGTGTTTAGCATTCTTCAGATTGCTTAGAAGGATGACCAGATACCAATGGATGGAAGAGTGCCAACAGTCGTTCAATCAGTTCAAACACTACCTGAGCACTCCCCCATTACTCGCCAGCCCAAAGCTTGGAAAAACACTTTTCGTCTACCTCGCTGCATCAGATGAAGCTATCACTGCTGTCTTAGTCCGTAAGGAATGAGCAATCAGTATCCTGTCTATTACATTAGCCGAGCCCTTCAAACTAGCGAACTTCATTACAACAAGTTGAAAAAATTGGCTTGTGTACTCGTCATTGCAGTAAAAAAGCTCAGGCAATACTTTCAGGCGCACCCAATTATTGTCCTCATCGACCAACCTCTTAAGGGCATCCTCTTCAAAGTTGATTCTGTAGGACGACTCATTCGTTGGAGCATCGAGCTTAGTGAATTCGGACTCACCTACACTTCTCGATAAGCCATCAAAGCATAAGCGCTCATCGATTTCGTCGCCCAATGTTTATTTCTGAAATCTTAAGTCAAATTACCAGAACCTGTCCAACCCGACGATCATTCCAGCATTTCGGATCAATAACCCCCAAGTATTAAAATCGATGAGTGGCAAATTTTTGTTGATGGTTTTTTCAGCAAAACAAAAGGTGGAGCTGAAGTATTACTAATCAATCTTCAAGGTGATGAATGGCGATATGGCCTTTCTTTTTAGTTCACCACCTCTAACAATGCAGCTGAATATGAGGCTTTCAACTAGTACCCAAGACTCTAGGCACCAATCGTTTAGTCACCCATACGAAATCTCAACTAGTAGCCAGCCAGGTAAACGGCCTATACGACGTTAGGGACGAGCTACTCGCCAAATACCATGCAGCTGTTGCCACTCTCTTTCAGCAATTCACCCATATCACCTTCAAGCAGATACCTAGAGAAGACAACTGAAGGGTTGACCTTCTATCAAAGATGGCTAGCGCCATCGACATCTCCACTAGGGGAAAAGTTCTCCTCGAGAGCCTTCCAGCTCCTAACTATGACAAATACGTACATCACATTATGGATGACGTTGAAGAGAACTGGATGACGCCGATTATTTCCTTTTTCAAGGACAATCAAGTCCCAACCGACCTAGTGCAGAAGAGGAGATTGGAAAAATAAGCATCCAGGTACACAATTTTTAATAACTTTCTATATAAAAAGTCATTCACTCTCCCATTACTCTGATGCCTTAATCCCACCAAAGCAACTTATGTCTCGAAAGAGATACACGAAGGCATCTGTGGAAACCATCTTGGTGGGTAGTCACTTGCCCTTAAAGCCTTACGAAAGGCTTCTTTTGGCCCACAATGAGGAAGGATGCTACCACACTACTCAAAAAATATGACAAATGCCAACCCTTCGCCCCTATTCCCAAACAACCAGCTGAGGCGCTTCACCAAATCTTCAGTCCTTGGCCATTTTACGTCTGAGAGACAGACATATTAGGTCTATTCCCTGTGGCGATTGCGTAGAAGAAATTCTTGATGGTCGCCTACGATTACTTCATAAAATAGGTTGAGGCTGAGCTCGTCGCTACCATCACCACCCAAAATATGGAAAATTTATTTGACGTTATATCCTTTGCCGATTTGGAGTACCTCATGTCATCATAGCAAGCAATGGCAAGCAACTGACGGTAGAGAAACTCCATGATTTTTGTTCTCGCTTCAACATCAGCCTTGTCCACACCTCTGTCGCCCATCCTCAATCGAACGGCCAAGTTGAATCAATGAACAAAAACATCCTACAACCCCTAAAAACAAAATTGGATGATGCAAAAGGCACCTGGGCAGATGAAACACCTGGCATATTATGAGTACTCCGTACAACTGTAACCCAGACAATCAGAGTTACTCCTTTTAGCCTTGTTTACAGAATAGATATTGTCATACTTACTGAAATAGGGGTACACAGTTTACACACTGCATACCCGGACTTCAAGCTCAATTCTAAACATCTCAAAGCTAATCTCGACCTACTCGAGGAAGCTAGAGAAGATGCTACAATCCACATGACTGTCCGAGCTCAACAGGTCAGCAGGTATTATAACTGCTCATTATGCAATAGCCAATTCCAAGCAGGCAACCTAGTCCTCCAAAATTGTGAAGCTAGTCATCCAGCAGGAGAATGAAAAAAGCTATCCTCGAACTGGGAAGGCCCCTATCAAGTCAGTCAAGTTCTAAGCTTCGGTGCTTCAAGCTAGCTGAATTAAATAAACGCTCCGTCCCTAGCACATGGAATGCCACCCATCTAAAGAAATATTATTTGTTAAGTATAATTGCTGTAAATACTCATGATCATCATTATACACCTTGTCTTACAAAGCCACTTACTTACTATAAAGCAATCGCCGCCAGGCACCACTTGCTTGCTACAAAGCAATCGCCACCCAGGCAACGCTTACTTACTACAAAGCAATCGCCGCCCAAGCGCCACTTACTTGCTACAAAGCAATCGTCGCCCAGGTGCCGCTTACTTGCTACAAGGCAATTACCGCCGAGGCACCTCCTATAATTTTTACAATGCAATCGCCATCTCAGTATAACTGTTATTGCTCTCATACAATCTCCATCACAGCATAATCTCCAAGCACTTTCATGCAAATGCGACCACAGCGCGAGTCTTAAATTCTCTTAAACAAATTGCCACCATGGCACAACTTAGTCTTACTACAAGGCTATTACCTAAACTGATCGCCCAGGTCACATTACCAACAGCGTAAAAATAACATTTAGCTCTCCTCAGCACGATATCATTACAACCAAATTGTCACACACAAGTACAATCACCCTCACCCACACATCTCAAAAAATAATAAACCACAACAAACTATGACGAAAACACAAATCATTCACACAAGTTATTCACATAAAAATTTTTTTATTAAAAGACAAGTCATTAACATTGTCAAAATTACAAATGCCAAAACCGCTATTCCTCTCTAGGCGAGAATACGATCTGAGCACCAGCCCCCTCTTTAGATTCCCGCTACTCGGACTTATTAATCGTCAGGGTAATCAATGCAGTATCCCTCGAACGCGCCGCTTTCACTTCTTGGTGACTCGACAATAAGACGTTAAAGTCCTCAAACGGAGTGTACATGCGCCCTAAGTCAACCGCTCGTAAGTTCAGAGGCCTACGCGACAGCTGGACCCCATATAGAACACTACGCTGATATGAATCCACAGCCACAAACAGTTTGTCGAATATATCCTCCTGCTGTTTCTTCACATCATCTTGGTGGTGAGCCTAGAGATCGCCAAGACGACCCTCCAACTCAGCCACTCTAGACTTTGCAGATGCCAATTTCGCATCACGCTCCTCTAACTTCCTTGCCGACTCAATAACAGCAGCCTCTGCCTTTTCACCTCTCAACAGTAGCTCTACTATTTCTATCATTCTCCTCTCCTTGATCTCCTTCAGGGATAACTCCAGCTTGGCTTCAGCTCTTTTTGATTTCTAACCTAAGCGTCTAGCTTCATAATCTTTGATGCTTGACGGTTGAATTTCTTCTGCCAATTCACCATCTGACAGGTGTATGCAGTCTGGTAGTGAAGCACCTCCACCAAACCTATCATGGCAGCATTCAGCTTCTGTGCTGGACTCATCTTCTATAACGACTCTTGGTCATTGGCTGCCACATCTTTTATCACCCATCTCAAGGCCGCCCCAAAATCTGGCACCTTACAGTTTCACAGAACGTTAGGATCGATTGAGCTGGGCCTGCCAAAGCTCACTCGTGGCCTCTCCAAAGTAGTGCTCAGCTGCGATGCTATTCCAAGCTCTAGCCCACCACTCGACCCGACGGCCTCTACCCTCGGTTGAGAGACGGGTATCATGACAGCCACTGCAAAAGGAATAGGCATAGTAGCCTTCTAGTGACTAGCAGATGCCATAGCAGCAGTGACTCCCACCTTAGCATCAGCTCGTTCACCCACTTTTCTTTTTCCCTGTCTTTGACAAGCAGCCGCCCTCTTTGCAACAGCTTGTCTAGCCGCCCACTCCACTAATGCTGCCTGAACTGGGTCTATTCCTGCATCACAAATCAAACATCCAGGTCAGTACCATTATACATTCTTTCATATTTGCGAGTGACCAGAACAAATACCCTCTTCCATTCCCTGATTCAATTGACGATCGCCACTACCCGCCCCCTCCTCCCCACTCACCCCCGAACTGCCCTCCACATTATACACTGCTCTATCCCCCGCCCCTTCCCCTTTTTCGATATCTTCTATTCCTTCCTCCGCATGCTCTCCTATGAAATAAAACATCACATATCAACACCTCTGCTCACCAAATACACTTACCAATTTCACACTTAAACTAAACGTAATACATATCATACCTCTCTAATGTCGTAACAAACATCGTTGCCTCTGTTGCCCAACGGGACGCACTATCCCCTCTGGCACATCCTTCAAATCTCGCCCCAGACACTCCCTTTAGATGTTGCGAAATGTCAAGTATACCCTGCTGCTCACACATCCACATCTAAAAAAGAGCATTTAGTCTTTCTCTGTATCCCACAAGGCAACCTTATTGTTACTGGCTCTCGACCTTCTACCCCAACGCACTAAAAATCCCCATTCTGTGCCTGCCCTTTTGGTCACCATGAAGAATTAGTCCCGCCATATGTGTGCATTAGATGGCAGGTCAACCACCATCCTACCCCCTCTATTAATTGTAAGTAATAAAAATAGAGCTCACCCTATTTTAAAAAATAGAGCTCCTTCACCCCCAACGGATGGTCGCCATCCTTTCTCTTTGCACACCAAAAAGTACGTCAGAAGAATCGCCTAACTGTTCGATTTCAGCTGGTTGGGTGACAAATTATACTCCTTCATCAATTCATAAAAGAAAAACTCCAAAGACAGGTAGAAGCCAGCCTTAAATATATGAAGGTAGAATGCCACACTATCCCTTTCGGCATATGTCGCTCGCTGTAGCGACCCCGCCTTAGCAATCTGGTATCTTTCCAGATCCACCTCCTATCATACATCTACCGCCATACCAACTGCATGTTCACTGACCCGACATGCCTGTCCACCACTTCGGCGTCTTCCTCGGTGATCGCCTCATCAGCCTCTCCACTATCCGATCCTTCCTCTTCCTGATCGCCACTTTGTTCAGCGACCATACCTCTTATCTCTTTCTCTTCCTTCTCCAATGCTATGCGACTAGACATCGCCACCTGGGTTAACTGCCCCACTATCTCCCTCACCTCGTCTTCCACTTCCTCTAGTCTACCCTTTCTCGCCACTGACTTTACCAATAATCTGCCCCTCCTTACCATACACTACAACCCCACAAACCTAACAGTCCTAACATAGACAGGAAGGCCATAGGGACTCACCCGAAATTTACCACAAAATGACCACACTCTTCGCACCGTTCCTGCTCGTAACTCTAAATGCACGATCACTACCAAATAATATCCAAAACCATTAAACCACTACGGCACTACGAATAAACCCTTACCAATGCAATCCCAATTATTAAAAAACTCACCCTTTCTTCCTTGAACTGAGTTGTCTAAACCTCTGCTCTGCTCTCTTTCTTTTTCAAAAACATGGAGAAATTCCTCAACATTATACCTCCGTGAATGGTGATCGTCTAACCGTACAATACAGTAAAGGTGATCATTGAACAACACCTGACAGTGATGTGACCTCTCCGACAATAACTTAAATATGGAGTTAACATTCACTAAATGGCAATCGACTAACTAAGCCGACCATTAGGCATCATAGCCTAACACCTAGATCAGTGTTAGTCACATCATCACCAAATCATCTGACACGATGTCCACAAACAAATCTTATAAAAGGGGAAAAACATACTCACAGGTAAGGATCCGACTCTAGGCAAACTTGCATACATTATTAAAACAACTATGACTTAATCATCGGAGAAGGCCGTTGGAGTCAAACTCTGACATACTCCTGACTCTCTGTGTTGTAGGATTTTCACTGGCTTCTGGGTACCAGTGGAGCAAACTCTAACAAGGTTAATTCAAAAGATGGTGGGAGAGATTTAACATATACAGTGCCCATCAATTAAGTTCGATAGGAAAAAAACAATTTTGAAGAATGAATATCGAGATTGCAAAAATTCTTTAAAGTTGTACGTGTTTGAGATATTATAGAAGAAAGGTTTATTGAATAGACAACATAGAAAATTTAACAAATGAACAAAAGAAGGTGTTAGATGATGCTTGTTAAAAGAATGATAAGGCTCTCTTTTATATCTCTAAATGTGTTATGTCATGAGTCTACCAAAAGATTATCAATGCAAAAACTATAAAAGAAATCTAGGGTATTTTGCTCAAATTTTATTAATGTGCAAAGAGGGTGAAAAGGCACGTTGTAGACTTTAAGGCAAAATAAGCTTTTTTAGTAAGAGAAGATTGAATCTATAGTAGATTACTTTTTATGCTTACAAAAACATGTCAATGACATGCGATCCAATGGTGAAAGTTTTTTAGACACTTAAGTTATGGAGAAAATTTTTTGGACGTTGACAGATCGATTTGATTATATGGTAGTAGCTCTTGAGGAGTCAAAGGACATTAGCACATTGACAATTGATGATTTATAGGGTTCTCTAAAAGCACATTGGCAACGTTTGAATAAGAAGACAATTATTTCAGTTGAACAAATGTTGAAAGCACATGTTGATTTGAAATAGGATAGGGTCGAGAATAAGTAGAAAGGTTAAAATCAAGGAGGCATGGCATAATATATTGAGTTACAAACCTTAATATCTTAGTGCAGACAACACTTCAAATCATCATTGGGCCTTAGCCGGTCAGACGAATCATTCATATAAACCTTTCATACCGAAATACAAGAGTGACTGGCTTAAACAATCACCACCGATCTATTTTAGCTATAGGTGTGATTAGTCACCAATTAAAACCATCCACTAAAGAGTTACAAAACTCTAAACAAATGGTTTTATAATCTATGTATACTAACGATCTATAAAGTTTGGCTCGAGAGTCGATTACAACATAAGTAAGGACTTGATCCCTCTTGTTATGCCCAATACTTGGTACTAATTAATGCCATGCATCCGAACTTGTTTTACCTTGATTTCAATCATAAGCCCTTTTTATTTATTTCAAAATCAAACAAATATCAACATAAATGTATCTTTGAACTTTTATCAAGACTAGCTTGAATTTACAACCAACTAAGCACAAAAATCATTTAGAAAGGAAAAATTCCACAAAAACACTTGAATCTAAAACTACTCACTTTTTGACTCCTTTTTTAATATTTTTTTAATCAATTTTGACTCCATTTAAAAGAAATCAGAAAAATAGTGTACTTGAACTAAATTAAAGAAATCACAACTTTGAAAACAATATTAAAAAAAAATTATTTAATCTAATTTTGAAACTTTAGTATGAGCCATTATGAACCTTCTATAGGACACTCTTAAACCTGTTGACACATTAAACATGACTTCTGTAATTGATTTTGAGACATCCAAATGCCTTGGAATCATGGACAATAAAAACAAAACGAACTGCAATAAGGATATATTTGACCTTTCAAGTTTTTTGAATTTATTTCGGGTTGTTCCTATCACATAAAATCACCAAAATATATTCTAATGAAATTTTGACTCATTATACTTTAACCTAAAAATACTTTAAAAATGCTAAAAAATCGTTTTGATTGTCACATAAATTTTTTAATTAGACATTACTCCATCGCATAGCGTGTCCAACCAGCCAGCCTTCTAGATTTTCTTCCTGATTTATCCAAAATACCCACCAAACAAGCCATACAAGCTTAAAAAGCTTATTCATTCTACATATATCTAGAAATATGAGAAAATATACAAAAAAGATTATCCTCAGCAAAAATAGTTTGCAATACTGATCAGACGTTGAAATAGAGCCATGTGAATGCTCAAGTTTTGAGATTTTACTGTACTTGTCCAATCATGAAATCAAACATTTTAATAACCTATTACATAGCCCTATCAATAAGGGTTATTGGAAAAATACAAACAAAATTATAAAGTTCATAACCTAATCAAAATATATCTTTTTTATAAGTCTACAGTATTAGACTGGAACAGAAGCTCTAACACGACTTGTGATCGTGAAGCCTTGTGTTAAATTTTAAATCATGTTTTTAGATGCTCCAATGTCCAGCAACGAGACTAAATAGACTCTACCATGTTATATATAAGGAAACAACAAAGGCTCCTAAATGCCAAGACCTAGAAACATATTTTCAATGTTAGCGATATATTTTGGAGTCATGTAAATGCTCTGCTTTTATCGCTTTTATTCACTATTGTTTATTCTTATAAAGTTGTTATAACTTTTAGTGGTGAATGAAATCAAGAAGAGTGTGAATTGATTTCTCAAAAACTTTTTGCAAATTAAAACTTTGAAGTGTAAATTGAGAAATTCAAATAGCCAAATTGGAGTTGGATGTTAGTTAACAAATAATAAGCAATTAAAGAATAAGGAAGAAGAAGCAAAGTCAATGATATAAAGAGGTTAGGCCTCAATTACCTATGTCCTCTACCTCGAACTCACTTGCCTCAGATTTTCTTAATTCACTAACTTAAATTATTTTACTTTCTAAGGTATAACCTTTATAACTCCTTATCTTTTTCTTAAGGTTAAGATAAAACCTATACCCTCTATCTTTTGTGGCTAACATAAAACCTTTTTCTACTTTTCAATGGCTAAGTAGGAATCTCCTCTTTTACAAGATTTTGGGTAAACAAATAATACCTCTAAAGGCTAGGTGTTTACAAGAATTTTGTCTTATGAAAAATGTGTATCTAAAGATATAAAATGAAGAATATAAAGATAAGAAGATTTAATCCTATCCAATTGTGAACTACTTTAAAAAAGGATGGAATAAATGAAAATTTTGGCTCTAAGCTCATTCTTTTTGTTTTTTTTCTTGTTTAAGGTGTTGAAGAAACTTATCTATAGCATTGATCATGATTATAGCCATTGAAGATGATTGGTGAAGGTTTTAAGTCTTGAGAGCCTCATTTGAGTGATTTTTATTTCTTTCTACTGAGTTGTATTAATACAGTGCTATGCGAACCTCAAAATATGACCCTTAGAGCTTACTATATCGATACATGCAAGGTATATGTCAATACTCATCATGTTGTATTGACACAAATGGCTTTATATCGATACAATTGAAGGTTTTATGAAAAACTAAGCTACTACCAAGCATTGTATTGATACATACAGATAATATATTGATACATTCATATGAAAATCAATTTTGAGAGGTTTTTCATGACTTTAAAACATGTAAAACTTATTTCAAAAATATTTTATATAAAAGTATGTATTAAGAACACATTTTTGTGTGCTTAAAGGAATTAAAACATATTATAGTATATTTTTTAAATATTTACAAAATATTTCATGGAAAATACTATCTTGAAAATATTTAAACACAAGCTAATTAAGCTTTAATTTTAGTTATATTAAAATAAATGAAGTACAAAAAAGTAAATTAACCCATAAAATTCTCCTCATTTTTGGAATATCAAAAAGGTGAATGTAGATTCATTCAAAGTTAGGGGACTAATTCCAACAAATTTCTAAGACATATACCAATTAAGATTCATTTAAGAGCATGCATACCAATTATTGAAAAAATATATGCATTTAAGCGCTAATGTGTAGTTCATGCAATTTTTGTATGATTTTGTAGACATTTAAGTACATTTGAGATATAAGTAATAGAACATACAAATTGTTGAAAGATTTTAAGAATTATTAATCCAATTGTTGTCCAAATGCATAATAGATGCCAATTTTTGAATTTTTAGTATACATATATACTACTAATAATCATTCAAGTAGCCACATGAAAGGCTAAAAACCTTTTTAAAAGAAACATAACAAACTTCTATAGGTTGAAAAATCATTTTCTCATTCATGATATGTTGATAAAATCATTTGAGCAAATATTCAATCAATAAACATGCTTAAAGATGAAAAATAGGCACTTATATGTGTTCAAAAACCCATCCAAAGCAAATATTTTAAGCATATGTTACATATAAGAATACCAATGGTATATAATTGACTTATGTATGTCACCAAACTTAATGCTAAGGAATAGGAATTTAATAGCATTTGTTTATTGATTACTTAACCTTCCTAGTGTTGGAGCATTCCTTGTGGTTTTGCCTTGATTTGAAGAGGTTGCATATTTTATTTGCTTCTTTTTGTTATGCAAATGTTCATATTTCAAAATAGCTTTATCC
>JBBYHO010541181.1:1523-14997 GCA_038382025.1 Adansonia gregorii
ATGTTATTGCTATATAATAAACATCCTAAGTCAGTCACGAGGATAACATACATTCTTACATGCTCTCCTTAGCTAAACATCTTCTATTCCCCTAGCTCCCCAAAGTAGCCAAAAAAACCCCTTAAAACCTTTCTTTTCCCTTATTTCTCCTTTCCAACATCCCCTTCACTAATAGTGTAGCCCTTAAGCTCATTCTTAGCCATTCTTTCTTGCTAATCTATAGCAAAAGAAGAGAAAAAATTGAGTAAGAAACTCATTTTTGCTTAGAGATTTTTCTACTCAAGAACAAAGGCAAAGTTTTAAAGCTTCCTAGTATACCTCATATCCTTTCTCTATTCATTTCCTTTCTTTTGCTTTATCATCTCATCTTAATGAGCCATTTTGATGAAAACCATGACCTTATTTTGGGATGTTCAAGCATTTAGCGACCTTGTTTGTGGTATTATTAATGTTCTTAGTGCTATCGATGCTTTGATATGGTTCTTTTGTGATAATCATGTTTTTTTTGCTTTGTTGGTCTTGAAATCATGTCTTGATGTTGTCTTGAAACTTCCAGCATGCTTTTTCTTGTCTACATATGTCCATATAATCTACTATGTCATAATTTTTTATATCATTCATGAAACCAACATGTTCATGAATCTTATTGTTCATTTCCTTACATTTTATCATATTTTTCATGTTTAAATATGATCATACATATCAAGATGTGAACCTCAATATATCAAAGTAGGCAACATTTCAAATTATCATAAGGCCCCAGCTAATCAGATGAATTATTCATCTGAACCTTTCATACCAAATACGAGAGTGATTAGATTAAAAAGTTGCCACTGATCTGTTTTTGCTATAGATATGATCGCTCACCTATTAAAACTATTCCCTAAAGAGTTTGAAAATCTAAAGAAAAATTTATGATATGCATATACCATAGATCTATAAAGTTGGGCTCAAAAGTGGGTTACACCACAAGTAAGGACTTGCTCGCTCTCATGATACCCAATACTTGGAACCAACTAATCACACGTATCTGAATTTGTTTTACCTCAGTTTCAATCATATATATTAAATAAAAATTCCCCTTTTTTATTTCATCAAAATCAAACAAATATCACTAAAAAAATGTATCATGACTCTTAGCGGGACTAACTCAAATTTACAACTAATGCAAAGCTAAAATTATTTAAAAAGGAAAAATTTTATAAAAGCATTTGGTTCTAAGAATATTCACTAATTGCCTCCATTTTTAGTATCTTTTTTATCAATTTTGACTTCATTTAAAGAAATTACAAAAATAAAAATCATAATTTTGAAAATAATATGAAAAAAATCAACTTCATTTATTCCAAATTGGAAACTTTAGCATGAGTCACAAGCGGCCTTCTATAGGACACTCCTAGACATATTGACACACTAAACATGGCATTTAGTATCAACCTCGAGGCACGCAAATACCTCAGAATAATGGACACTAAATCCAAAGAGAGCCAAAATGAGGATAGATTTGACTTTTCTAGTTCTCTGAATTTATTTCAGATTATTGCTACCATAGAAAATCACCAAACTATATTATATGACTGCTGACTCACTATACTTCAACCAAAAATTATTCAAAAAATTGTTTTGGTTATCACATACATTTTTTACTTCATCACTACTGCATCGAGCAGCAAGTCCGACTAGCTTGCCTTTTGAATTTTCTTCTTGATTTGCCCAAAATAGCTATTAGATGAGCCATACATGCTTGGAAAGCTTATTTATTCTAATTTTATCTAAAAACATGGGAAATTTTCCCAAGAATGAATAACCTCATCAAAAATAGCTTGTAATACTGGTCAAATGCTAAAATAAAGCAGTGTGAACAACTCATGTTTCAAGATTTTACTGTATTCATCCGATCATGAAATTGAATGATTCAGTAGCCTATTACGTAGCTCAATCGATGAATGTTATCAAAAATATTAACAAAAATTCCTATGGCATTTAACCTAATCAAAATATATCTTTTTCGAGACTACTGTGCTAAATAGCAATAGTAACTTGACTCAACTCATGATCAGAAGCTTTTTGTCACATTTTTAAAACACATTTCTAGAAGTTTGAACATCCAGAAACAAGACTAATCAGGCTCTAAAAATTTTTCATATGAGGAATGAATGATATGCATTGGAGATATGCATGTTTTTTAACATGTTTTTGAAGATTGGCGATATGCATTGGAGTCATGCAAGTGACTCTGATTCTATCACTTTTATTCATTATTACTTATTCTTGGTAAGAAAATAGCATACCAAGGCCACACATTTAAGTGCTGAAACTAGCAACCAAAGTGACACCAAACCACATGATTTAACTCACCTGAATGGCACCTAATGAATCATATTAAAACATTCCAAGTTTAGACTCAAACAAGCACAGTTAAACACTTTAAACTATTTTTATTTTGCTCTAAGTCAGTTTTAATTCAAGATATTTTATTTAATTTCCCTAAGTTACTCATTAAAGAGCTTATTAAACAACACCAGACCTTGATTCACCTATTGATTAAGTGAACCAAGATTGGCTATTGGGGGATTCTTTAAGAAAACAAGTTTTTCACACAACCTAAACATCCTAACATGCATTTAATCAAATGCATAGTATACTAACCTGAAGTTCTATCAATTAGTCATCAACAACACATATTTTATCACAAAAATCAACATGGTCAAAAGTTTTAAACACAATCATATTCATCTATTCATCAATTCTCATCAAATTCTCATCAATTAACAATCAAGAACATGAAAGCAAGCTTAGATTCAATTCAATTAACATGCCTAATAGTTAAAGCATGCTTTTCAACATTTAAGCTCTACAATTGAACAAGTAAGCTTTTAATTTCATTCAATTAAACATAACATAAATTTCAACTTGCCTAAGTTCAACTCAACTTAATTCACCTAGGTTTCACCAATTAAGCCTCAATTATGTCATGCCCATTGAAGTTCGCCTAGAATTCACCATGGTCAAACCTAGTTAGATCATTTTAAGCTTTCTCGAATGGACCATCTAGTTCAAGAACTTAGAATTTCATTATTTTTGACTAGATTTAATTTTTAATCAATTACGTTTTAATTCAAATTAGGTCACACTAGAATTCACCATGGTCAAACCTAGTTAGATCATTTTAAGCTTTCTCGAATGGACCATCTAGTTCAAGAACTTAGGATTTCATTATTTTTGACTAGATTTAATTTTTAATCAATTACGTTTTAATTCAAATCAACTCACACTAGCTTAATTAGCAAGATCATGCAAGATTAAATTTATTAAGCTTAAGCCAACTAATTTAAGCTAGCAAAACAAGCTTCTTCATCTTCATCATGTTCAAACACCTTATTAGTTTATGCGACAATGATTTCATCATCAAACTTCAAGATTTCAACTTAATATCATCAAATCCTAGCTCAACTAAACTTAAATCATCATAATCCTAAGAAACTAGATTAACCAAAACATAGATCAAGAAGTTTAACTTATTCAAACCTAGGTTTAATTCTCCAAAAATGATTTTAACTTAAATTTTAGCAATTAATCACTCAATCATGCTTAGAATAACAAGAAAACAAGTAAATCATAACTCGAATAAAGATACAATCATAACATCATTAAAAAACAGCTGGTCAAACACTAGAGAAAGTAAGATCATTATATCTGAATCATCAATCAAGCATGAAAAGCATGAATCAATCGTCAAAACATGATAATTAACTTGAAATTAAAAAGAAAAGTTATAGATTATATCTACTCTAAGTTTACTTGCCTTCTAAAGATGATGAGAGCTTCAGAGAAAAAGAAATTTCTAGATTTTTTAAAGCTTGCCAAGAGTTTTAAAAGTTATGAGATCATGGCTAAGCACCCCTATTTATAAGCCTCTAAGTTAGTGATTTAAGCTTTTATCACCTTTGGTGATCTTAGCTTAATCACTAACCATCTAACTAATTTTAAAGGAAATTACATATTACCATTAATGAAAGATGAACAAAATTAGCACATTATGCACATGTTGAATTTCGCCAAGCTTAATTCCTACACTAGTCTTGTACAACTTTTTAGTCCATTCACCTTATCTATGTAAAAATGCAATTGCATGTTCGTTCCTATAGTAAAAATGTGTTCTAATGACTTTTTTTGAAAAATCTAAAATTTTCTATCTCAAACCTCCAAGATTAAACGTCAAGAATTTTCTTCTTTTTAAATTCTAAAGGTCCTTTCATGACCTAGTCCCGATTACACCATTTTGACCTAAAGTCCATGTTTAATTTCATTTTGGTGTAATTAATTTTAAAATTTTGGTTGTAGAACTCTTTCAATTTCAAAATCTAACAAAATGCTAAATGGTTTTGCTTATAGTTGACTTTTGTCATTATGTTAACTTTTGCCATTATGTTAACTTTTGATTTGCACTTCTACAACAAGTCCCTTTTTCACTTAAATGACCTTAATAATCACTAGAATCACCTTAAGAGACAACTATCAAACAATTGTGAACATTCTCAAATTTTTAGGACCGAAGTCTTGGTTTTTTCAAATCTGGCATCGACCCTCTAAATCGGATGAATATGCTCAGATGCCCTATTACATTAAACTAAGCTTATTGGAACAAATCGAAACCTCAATTGGATCTTTCTATCATCTATAACTCACCCAAGAAGATCTAACTCTAGAAAAATCTATGTAACCCCTAAGACCAAGAAAAAGTCTATTAGGGGCTTAGACAAAATAGGATGTCTACAAGTGCCATATTTGAATGATTAAGCATGTTATATATGTTTATTGTCGTAAATGTCATATTTTAGTTCACTACATGTTTGTCAACATGTTTGTTTAATGCGTGTCAAAAATCTGTTTTTATAAAACCCCTAAGTCAAATCCATATTAACTTCAATAAATAAGAATTATATGGATTTAATGTTTTCTATCAATTAACCTTCCAATCATAAAGAAAAAACAAGCTCTTCATGTTTGGATTCCAGGTCAAATGAGGCCTAATATTCTAATTTTTGAAAACAAAATGTGTTTTTTAATCTTCCTTAAGTTGTTTGTTCCTTAATATTATGTCGAATGTTTTTTGCTTGAGATAAATGGGCTATTTCATCACCCCAAACTACTTTAGGATTGTGCACATAAGCCTGTAAAGCTATTATCACTGACCTTCTTTTGTCATGGATGTTCAAATGTCTATAACCTGAGTCTAACTCTATGAAACCTAAAAAACCAAAAGTTCTCCTATTTTAGCACTAACAACATTGTGACCATGGCTTAAAAATCATTTTGAGCTCTAAATGATTTTTTATATTTTTTTAGCATTCTTCTTAAAAAGGGCATCGAATTACCTTTACAACGGTATCTTGTTTGCCCTTGGATCATTCCGTATGAGAAAGTTACAAGTTTTCAAACCTTTGATGTCTAGAAACCTTGGAATCAGCAATTAACGTTCTATTTGGGTCATTTCAAATGGAATTTTCTAGAATTTTTGTATAATTTCCTAAAAACTGCATAAAATTCCTTTTTTGCAAAGGTATTGTTTGTGATCTAATGATTTCAATATGTCCGGAACAATTTTTCAAAATTCATCGTAGCCTCTTCCTTGCACGTGTCACTAGTGCTGAATCAAGCCTAACTTCAAAAATTATTCCCTCCGAGCAAGCAATTTTTTGGTATTTTTGAAATATTTTGAGTTACCTTTTCAATGGTATCTCGCCTAGCACCTAAGAATTTTAGATCTGTCTAGAAAAAAATGAAAAGGAGAATAACACAACATTGTCCCCTATTTTTAGCTCCAATTAATTAATAGATTTTTCCAAATTCCTTCTCTAAGTCATTCAAATGCCTCTAAGTAAGCTCAAGCAACCCCTATCCAAATCTAAAACATGTGCCAACCCCATTTAGGCTCAAATCAAGGCATAAGCATATTTCAAATTTTGTCATACCTATTTTTATCAATTTTCGCTTTTTAAATCAAAAGCCATCGCTTTTGTCAAAAATCATTAAAATGTTATTTTGTCAATGAATTATCAAATCTTTGTTACTATAAGTCTTTTAATATTGTATTTTCAAAAACTATCAAGAATTAAGTTTTGTCTCATTCATATTTCTCTATTTTTTTTCAAAACCCAAACCTAATTTTTCATACCTAAACTAACCAATGAATCCAAACGTATTTCAAAAATTGTTAACTTAATTATTTTTAAATAACTAATACAATTACAAGATACATTTTGATAGACCCTCATCTTTTCTCTTTTGCGTGATTTATTTTATGTGATAGTATCTTTTTTCTCCAATATCTTACTGACACATTTATCTTTGTGGTGTACATTTTGCTTTTATATTTTCAAATCATTTTTGAAAATCAAAAAGGCAATGCTTTGAGTCAGTAACCCATTAGTGTATGACACAGAATATCTGGCTTTCAAAATTAGTCTGGAGATCATTTTTGTTGAAAAATCTTTATGTTTTCCACCTTTGCAGTATACTTATAGGATTACAAATTTCATTCAAACCTGAGTTTATTACTTTATACAAATTCATGCATAAAAAGGATTATATAGAAAATAACAACAAGTCCAAAATAAAAAAACCAAAATCAATAAAAGATATGGCTAAATAGTACCAATTCAGGGTGTTGTTAGGGTTTTAATATTGCCCTAAGCGTAACCAACTCTCAAACCCAACCGTTGAATCTTTGGATTATATAAACTGTGGAATTGATTTTTTGAGTTTCATAACTCAAAATATTAATTTCAATAGGCATTCAATTACCTAGCCCAAATGACTGGTGACTCCAAATGTTGGCCACTTTGTGCTAGCCATTGAAGACTAGTTTGACGAGTGATTCATTCAACGGTCTACCCCTTCATGATCAAGAGTGGAGAATCTATACTTTTGCAGTTCCATCACATCAAAAGGAAAGAGTCCCAATAAAAGGATACTCTCTCATCAAGAATTTTGTCATTTTTTTATTTTTTAAGTCATGCATGCTTTCCACTTTGTGAGATTTCAAGGGCACATTGTGACACAATCAAAATTCAATGAGTAATAAATGAGCAATTTCACAAATTAGCCATATGCAATAAATTAGCCGTACAAATCTTAAAAAATAATATATAAGCAATTACACGTGTGCCCTACACCTACCAAGAGCATGTATAACATAAAGAAAACCTCCAAACATGATTACTTTAAGACTAAATGAAGGAATTTTCTTTTCTCCATCATCTAGTTCTTATTTTCATTCTTGAAGTGTTTAATCATATCTTGTTGTAATGTATCGAGATATGAACCTCAATATATCAGAGTAGACAACACTTCAAATCATGGTATGGCCCCAACGGTCAGACGAATTGCTCATCTAAACCTCTCATATCAAAATACAGGAGTGACTGGGTTAAAGAGTCATCATCAAGCTATTTTGGCTATAGGTGTAATCGACCACCTATTAAACCTATTCACTAAAAAGTTACGAAACTCTAAAGGAATGATTGTATGATCTACGTATACCAAAGATCTATGAAAGTTGGGCTCAAAAGCTGGTTAACCCATAAATAAGGATTCGATCTCTCTTGTGATACCCAATACTTGGCATCAAATAATCACACATATTCAAATTTGTTTTCCACAGTTTCAATCACACATGTTCAATCATAATCCTTTTTTTATTTATTCTATCAAAATTAAACAAAATATTAATAAAAAATATGTCTCGTAAACTCTATTGGGACTAGTTCAAATTTATAACTGATTTGGAGCAAAAATCAGTTATTTATTCTATCAAAATTAAACAAAATTCCACAAAACTATTTGACTCCAAAAATACTAACTAATTGACTTCATTTTTATTATTATTTTTTATGTACTTGGACTCCATTTAAAAGAAATCACAAAAATATCATATTTAGACTGAATTGAAGAAAATCATAATTTTGGAAACAATATTAAAAATTGACTTTATTTAATCTAACTTGGAACCTTTAGTGTGAGTCACTAGGGACCTTTTACAGGACATATCTAGACCTATTGACAAACCAACATGACTTTCGGAATTAACTTTGAGGCATCTAAATGTCTCGGAATAGTGGATGCAAAAAAATGGAGAGAATCGAAACAAAGATAAATTTGACCTTTCAAGATCTCCAAATTTATTCTAGGTTATTCCTATCACATAAAATCACCAAACTATACTTTATGCATGCTGACTCACTATTTTTCAAATAAAAAAATTCAAAAAATGCTAGAAAATCATTTTGGCTATCACATGAATTTTGTAATTGGATACTACCGCATCGCATAGTATATCCTAACAACCTACCTTTTGGATTTTCCTTTCTATTCATCCAGAATACACACCAGATGAGTCATGTATGCTTGAAAAGATTATTCATTCTACTTTTATCTAAAAATATGAGAAAATATATTAAAATGATTATCCCCATCAAAAATACTTTGTAATACTACTCAGGTGCTAAAACAGAGCCATGCGAATAACTCATGCTTTGGGATTTTATTGTATTCATCCAACCATGAAATTAGACGATTCAATAGCCTATGACACAGCCCAATCAATGAAGATTGTGAGAAAAATAACAATAAACTTAATAAGGCCTGTAAGCTAATCAAAATATATCTTTTCCTCAAGACTATAGTGCTAGACTACAACACTAGCTCTGATGGACTTGGGACCATGAACCCTTTTATCATTTTTTTTAAAGCACAATTATGAATGTTTGAATATCTAGCAACAAGGCTAAACAGAATCTATTAACATCATAGATGAGAAAACAATAAAGACTCCTAAATGCCAAGACCTAGAAACATGTTTTTCAACACTAGCAATATGCTTTGGAGTCACGCGAATGTCTCTGATTTAATAGCTTTTATTCATTATTATTTACTCTTAGCAAGTGACTGGCATACCAAAGCCACACACTTAAATGCCAAAACCAGCAGCCAAGTGGCACCAAACAACACAATATTACTCATCTAAACAAGTCCTAATGCCTCACATTACTGCTCAACAAGTTAAAGACTCAATAAAGCCTGTTTAAATGCTTAAAAATAGTTTTATTTTACTCCAAACCAATTTAAATTCATGCTATTTTATTGAATATCCCCCAGTTCCTTAATAAAAAGCTTATTAAACAAATCCAAACTTTGATAGACCTATTGATTAAGTGAACCAAAGCTTGACTTTAGGGGATCTTTTGAGAAAACAAGGTTCTTATGCAATCTAAACATCCTATCATGCATTTGATCAAACACAGAATATTAACCTAAGATTCTAGCAACTAATCATCCACCAAACATATTCTAAACATAAAATAAGTATGTCCAAACTTCTTAAGCTAATTTAAACATCAATTCTCACCAAATTGTCATCATTCAACAATCAAACACAGGAAAACAAGCTTCGATTCAATTCAATTAAATTCTTAACAATCAAAACACGCTTTCAAACATTTTTGCTCAAAATTGAATAAGGAAGCTTCTAAATTCATTCAATTAGCATAAATTTAAGCTTACCCAAGTTTAACTTAACTTAATTCCTTTAAGTTTCATCAATTAAGCATTAATTATGTCAAACCCACTCAAATTCACTTAGAATCTAGCATTGCCGAACCTAAATGATACTTCTCTAGCTTGTTTGAATAGTTAACCTAGTTCAGAAACCTATAATGTCTTTATTTTACACTTGATTTAGGTTTTGAGCAACTAGTTTTAGTTCAGATTAGCTCACACTAGCCTAAATTAGCAAGATCATGTAAAATTAAATCAATTAAGCATAAGATCATCTTAATTCAAGTTAACTGAACCATACTCTTTCATTTTCCTCTTATTTGAATGCCTCATTAAACTAGGATAACATGATTCCATCATTTAAACTGCAAGATTTCAACTTAACAATAACAAATCTTTGGCTCATAGTACGAAAAAAATCAAGATCTATTCAAATCAAAGTGACCCAAAACCTATATATAGTGAGATCACATTGTTTAAAACTAGGTTTAATCCTCTAATCATGATTTCAAGTTAAATTTCAGTAATTAATCATGTAATCATCCTAAAATAAGATGAAACTAAGTAAATATAAGCTCAAATCAGTATCAAAACACAAGATAATCAATATTCAAGTTGGTCAAACACTAGATCATAATAGTACATCATGGTCAAATCATTTATAGACAAAGAAAGTCATGTTTCAATCATCTAAATCATGAAAGTAAAAAGAATTCAAATATCAAGAATAGAAATTATACCTACTCCAGGCTTACTTTTTCCTTCAAAGATGACGAAAGCTTGAGAGAAAAAGAGAATTCTAGATTTTTCTAAAATTTGATAAATGATTAAAAGTTGTGAAATCATGGCTAACCACCTTTATTTATAGGCCTCTAAGTTGGTGACTTAAGTTTTAATCACCCTTGGGTGATTTTAGCTTAATCACTAACCATCTAACTAATTTAAAGGGAAATTACAATTGTACCATTAATGAATAGATAAACAAAATTGGCACAATGTACACATGTTAGAATTTGGCCATGACTAATTCCTATCTAATCTTGTATAAAATTTTATTCCATTTAATTGACTATGATGTGTACATGTAAAAATACAATTGAATGTTCCTTCCTACAGTAAAAATATGTCCTGATGATCTTTTTTAAAAAAATAAAAAATTTTCTATCTCAAACCTCTTGGATTATGCCTTTAAAAATTCTCGATTTTCTAAATTCCTAAGGTCCTTTCATGACCCAATCCTAATTACACCTTCCAAAAAGCAAGTACATGTTCGATTTCATTTTAATGTAATCAATTGTGAAATTCGAGTTGTAGAACTCTTCCAATTTCAAAATCTAACTATAGGCTAAAAAAGTTAACTTTTTATTGTTGACTTTGCCTATAATTGAGTTTTACCATTATGTTAACTTTTGATTTGAACTTCAAAAACAAGTTTTTTTTCCTTCTAAATTATTATAAAACAAGTCTTTTTTCCATCTAAATGACCTTAATAAATGTTCTTATCACTTTAAAGACATATGTTAGTAAACTTTTAACATCCTCGAATTTTTGAGACTCAATTTTTGATATTCCAAAATCCCCCTAAATTAGACAATTAAGCTCAAAGGCCTCATTATGTTAAACAAGCTCATTAGAACCAACCATAACCTCAGTGGGACTTTTCTATCATCTATAGCTCATCCAAAAGGATCCCTAACTAGAAAATCCCACTTAACCTTTAAAACCAAGAAAAATCAATTAGAAGCTCAAACTAAATATGGTGTTTACATTCCTAGGACAATAATTGTTACCATGTTAAATAAAGAAATAGAGCCATATTGTTAGGCATTCAAATAAATGGGCATCTAGATATGGTAAAAGCAAAAAAAACCCAGTATTAAATTTATTTACCATAAGAATAACAATTGCAATAATTTAAAAATACTTAAAACACTAATCCTTCTTTTCAGTTGGCACGAAAATAAAGAATGCAATTCTCAAGTATCCAAGTAACCAAAAATATCATAAATATTTATCAATGTTAAAAGAATATAAAATTTATACCTTTAAAACCCCAAGAACATTAGAAATATCCTCTCTTATTAACTTTTTTCTCAAAACTTTACAGTCAATCAATCCTAAGTATCTATATAAATCTCTAACATGACTGAAATTAGCTTTGATTCATAGTATCTCTTACCAAAACCTTATTTTTTTTGGACCTATTATCATAATTCAAGGATTAAAATCTATGAAATTAACAAATGATATATTATATTATACAATGGTTGTCTTTAAAGAAAAGTTATTAAATATAATAAGAACATCAAAGATATTTAATCCATTCAAATAACATATAATTGCAAACTCATAGCGACAAGATATCAAATACTATATTATTAACAATTAGAAGGACCAATTGACTCACTATACCTTTAACTTAATGTTGAAATCCTCTAGAATTATAGATTGTAGAGCAAAAATAGTAGTATCCAAAATAATATAGAAAACATTAGAAAAGGCAATAGAAAAGAATTCAAAGATGGTAAAAAAATATAATGAAAAGTTTAAACTTTTGTGTGTCGCAATGTACCCCAGATTGGATCCTCACGGATCTAAGAGTGCGTATGACTTAAAGTACTTTCCTGACTTGGAAATGTCTTTTTGATTGAGACTATTATTTGGCGATGTGATGAGAACGAGAATGTACGAATTCTCGACTTATTATACGGCGATGGGGACCATAAGACAAATCACTCATCTTATTGGTCTAGTATGACCATCACAAAATGGCCAACGCTTAGAGTCGCCAACGATCATTTCAGGCTAGGCATGATCGAATGCCTATTGAAACCTATGTTTTGAGTTACAAAACTCAAAACATCGACCCCGTGGTCTACATAATGCAAAGATTCACCGTTTGGGTTCGAGAGTTGGTTACGCGCGATGAGGTACGAACCTCTTCGCGTCGCCCGAAATCGATACCTTACTAGTTGTGTCTTATCTCGGTTTCAATTCTTTCGATCTTAACTATCACTATTTTGATATAACCCTCTTCTAATGCATGAATTTTATAGAAATAATCCAGGTTTTGAAGAAAAAGATTTAATCTCGTATACGCCCCGAAAAGATGAGGAATATAAAGATTTTTGATGAAAATGACCTCTGTATTTTACTTTAAAAATGGAATGTTCCACTTTGGGCACTAGAGAGATACCCACATGGAATATTACCTTTAATTTTATTTGGAAACCTTTTGAAAATATGAATGCAGATAATCATCACAAGGAAATCATGTTAGTAAGATAATAAATGAAATAACATGACATAGATCATAAAAAGGGGACGGACTATTAGAATTTATCTTGCTATTGACATCGATTGTCTAAGAATACCGAATTGACAATTTTTGAGATGCATCTGGGCTTCTTGATTAAATAAGGTTTGTTTGACATACTCGTGGAAATTTGAGTAAAAAATGATTAATTTGTGGTTGAAAGATAGGGTTGGAGTATCCCCTCAAAAAGATGGGGTTGGAGTATCTCCGTGAATGGGAAATAGTTTTTTTGACAAAGGAAGATTTTTTTAATCTTGACAATTTTGAGAGGCTAGGTTTGAGTATCCCCTTAAAAGGTCAGGGTTGGAGTATCCTCGTGAATGAGAAATCATTTTGACATAGAAAGATTTTAAAATCTTGAAAATTTTGAAGAACGGGGTTAGAGTATCCCCTTGGAAGGATAAGGTTGGAGTATCCCCACGGATGACATAGCTTCATGATTTAAAAGGTGGGCGAGCATTCGATAATTTTTTTGGCAAAAATATTTATCATGAATGAGGATGATAAAGATGTAAAATATTTATGTGCCTTGATATGAGCTTGTGGGAGTGTTAAGGTATGCTCTCGAGTCTGATCGGGATGACATGGAGACATTCGAAT
>JBBYHO010541192.1:0-14997 GCA_038382025.1 Adansonia gregorii
TATTGATGCTTTGGATTTGCAAGAAAAGCTTTTCTTTCCACCATTTTCCATATAATCAAAGCTCATCTGAGAAATAAAACAAACTTAGATACTCTTAATAATCTTGATTTTTATTGTTATGGGCACTACAATCATGTTCTACACATTGGGATATATGATATTGATGGTTTAGATTTGCAAGAAAGCTTTTCTTTCTACCATTTTCCTTATAACTAATGTTCATCCATGAAATAAGATGAACTTGGACACCCATACTAATCTCCTTTCTTTCTGTTATTGGCACAATCATGTTCTCCATATTGGGATACACGATATTGATGCTTTGGATTTTCAAGAAAAACTTTTTCTTCCAATTAATGTTCACCCATGAAATGGGACAAACATCGATACTAGTAACATCTCCATTCTTTTTGTTATGGGCACTACAATCATGTTCTCCCAATTGGGATAGATGATATTGATAATTTGGATTTGCAAGAAAAGCTTTTTTCCACCATTTTCCTAATAATCAAAGCATATTCATGAAATGTTACAAACTTTGATACTCATAATAATCTCTATTTTCTTTTTTATGGAAACTATAATCATGTTCGCCCCATTAGGATACATGATATTGATGCTTTTGATTTACAAGAAAAGCTATCCTTTGGATACCCAAAATAATCTCCATTCTTTTTGTTTTTGGCATAACAATCAAGTTCTCCACATTAGGATTCATGATATTGATGCTCTGGATTTGCAAGAAAAGGTTTTTTTTTTTTGCCATTTTCGTTATAATCAAAGTTCAACTGAGGAAATAAGACAAACTTGGATACTCATAATAATATCCATTTTGATTGTTATGGGCACTACAATTATGTTCTCCACACTAGGATACATGATATTGATGCTTTGGATTTGTAATAAAAGCTTTTCATTCCACCATTTTCCTTATAATCAAAGCTCATCCAAGAAACTAGACAAAACTCTTAATAATCTTGATTTTTATTGTTATGAGCACAATCATGTTCTACTCATTGGGATGCATGATATTATTATTTAGATTTGCAAGAAAAGCTTTTCTTTCCACCATTTTCCTTATAACCAATGTTCATCCATGAAATAAGATAAACTTGGATACCTATACTAATCTCCTTTCTTTTCGTTATTGGCACAACGATCTTGTTCTCCACATTGGGATACATGATACTGATGCTTTGGATTTTCAAGAAAAGCTTTTCCTTCCACCATTTTCTTTATAATTAATGTTTACCCGTGAAATGGGACAAACTTCGATACTAATAATAATCTCCATTCTTTTTTTATAGGTACTACAATCATGTTCTCCTAATTGGGATGGATGATATTGATGCTTTGGATTTGTAAGAAAAGCTTTTCTTTCCATCATTTTCCCTACAATTAATGTTCACTCGTGAAATAAGCCAAACTTTGATGCTCATAATAATCTCATTTTTAATGTTATGGGCACTACAATCATGTTCTCCTCTTGGGATACACAATATTGATGCTTTGGATTCGCAAGAAAGGCTTTTTAATCCATTATTTTGCTTTTAATCAAAGTTCATCCGAGAATTGAGACAAACTTGGATATTCATAAAAATCACCATTCTTATTGCTATAGGCACTACAATCATGTTCTACATATTGGGATACACGATTTTGATGCCTTGGATTTGCAAGAAAAGCTTTTCTTTCTACCATTTTCTAGGATAACCAACGCTTATCCTGAAGTGAGACAAACTTGGATACCCACAATAATCTCTATTCTTTTGGTTATTAGCACAATAATCTTGTTCTCCATATTAGGATACACGATACTGGTGCTTTGGAATTGCAAGGAAAGCTTTTCTTTCAATTATTTTCCTTGTAATTAAGGTTCACTTGTGAAATGGGACAAACTTTGATACTTGTAATCATCTCCATTCTTGTTGTTATGGGCTCTAGAATCATGTTCTCCCAATTGGGAAGCATGATATTTTGATTTTAATGAAAAGCTTTTTTTCACCATTTTCCTTGTAATTAATGTTCACCAATGCAATGGGACAAACTTCGATACTCGTAATAATCTCTATTCTCATTATTATGGGGACTACAATCTTGTTCTCCACATTGGGGTACAGGATGTTGATGCTTTAGATTTGCAAGAAAAGCTTTTCTTTCCACTATTTTCCTTATAATCAAAGTTCATCCATGAAACGAGACAAACTTTGATACTTACAATAATCCCTATTCTTTTTGTTATTAGCACTATAATCATGTTCTTCTTATTTGGATACATGATATTATTGCTCAGGATTTGCAGGAAAAGCTTTTCATTCCAACAGTTTCCTTAAAATCAAAGTTCATCCATGAAATGAGACAAATGCGATACCCATAATAATCTCTATTCTTTTTGATATTGGCACAATAATCATGTTTTCCATATTGGGTTGCACGATATTGACACTTTGGATTCGCATGAAAAGCTAATATTCTCCATTTTTTTTGTTATTGGCACAACAATCATGTTCTTCTCTTTGGGATACATGAAATTCATGCTTGGATTTGCAAGAAAAGCTTTGCCTTCCACCATTTTACTTGTAATTAATAGTCACTCGTGAAATGTTACAAACTTCTATACTCATAATAATCTTAATTTTTTTCTTATGGAAATTATTATCATGTTCTCCCCATTAGGATACATGATATTGATGCTTTGGATTTGCAAGAAAAGCTTTTTTTTTCCATTATTTTGCTTCTAATCAAAGTTCATCTGTGAAATGAGACAAACTTGGATACCCATAATAATCTCTATCATTTTGTTATAGGCACTACAATCATGTTCTACACATTGAGATACATGATATTGATGGTTTGGATTTGCAAGAAAAGCTTTTCTTTCCACTATTTTTCTTATAATCAAAGCTTATCCAATAAATAAGACAAACTTGGATACTCTTAACAATCTTGAGTCTTATTGTTATGGGCATACAATCATGTTCTACACATTGGGATGCATGACATTGAAGGTTTAGATTTGCAAGAAAAGCTTTTCCTTCCACCATTTTCTTTACAACCAATGTTCATCCATAAAATAAGACAAACTTGGACACCTATACTAATCTTATTTCTTTTTGCTGTTGGCATAATAATCATCTTCTCCACATTGGGATACATGATATTGATTCTTTGGATTTTCAAGAAAAGCTTCTCCTTCCACCATTTTCCTTATAATTAATGTTCACCCGTGAAATGGGACAAACATTACTAGTAATAATCTCCATTCTTTTTGCTATGGCCACTACAATCATGTTCTCCTAATAGGATGGATGATATTGATGCTTTGGATTAGCAAGAAAAGCTTTTCTTTCCACCATTTTCCTTGTAATTAATCTTTAACCATGAAATGGGATAAACTTTGATGCTCATAACCATCTTCGTTCTTATTGTTATGGGCACTACAATCATGTTTTCCATATTGGGATACACGATATTGATGCTATGTATTTGCAAGAAAGGCTTTTCAATCCATTATTTTGCTTATAATCAAAGTTGACCAAAGAATTGAGGCAAACTTGGATACTTATAATAATCTCCATTCTTATTGCTATTGGCACTATAATCATGTTTTACACATGGGATACATGATATTGATGCTTTGGATTTGCACTAAAAGCTTTTCTTTTCCCTATTTTTATTATAAATAAAATTATCTGTGAAATGAGAAAAACTTGGGTACCCATAATAATCTCTATTCTTTTTGTTATTAGCACAACAATCATGTCCTCCATATTGGGATACATGCTATTGATGCTTTGGATTTACAAGGAAAGCTTTTCTTTCGACCATTTTCCTTGTAATTCATGTTCACCTATGAAATGGGACAAAGTTTGATACTCGTAATAATCTCCATTCTTTTTGTCATGGGTGCTACAATCACGTTCTCCCAATAGGGATGAATGATATTGATGCTTTGGATTTCCAAGAAAAGCTTTTCTTTCCACCATTTTCCTTGTAATTAATGTTCATCAATAAAATAGGACAAACTTCGATACTCATAATAATCTTCATTCTTATTGTTATGGGCACTACAATCATGTTCTCCACATTCGAATAAATGATGTTGATGCTTCAAATTTGCTAAAAAAGCTATTCTTTACATCATTTTCTTACAATTAAAGTTCATCCATGAAATAAGATAAACTTTGATACTCATAATAATCTCCATTCTTTTTCTTATTGGCACTACAATCATGTGCTCCTCATTATGATACAGGATATGATGGTTGGGATTTGCAAGAAAAGCTTTTCATTCCAACATTTTCCTTATAATCAAAGATCATCCGTGAAATGAGACAAATGTGGATACCCATAATAATCTTCATTCTTTTTGTATTAGCACAACAATCATGTTTGCCATATTGGGATACACAATATTGATGCTTAGATTTGCAAGAAAAGCTAACAATCTCTATATTTTTGTTATTGGCACAACAATCATGTTCTCTTCATTGGGATACATGGTATCATGCTTGGATTTGTAAGAAAAGCTTGGCTTTCCACCATTTTAGTTGAAATTAATGTTCACCCATGAAATGTTACGAACTTTGATGCTCATATTAATGTTGATTATTTTTGTTATGGAAACTATAATCATGTTTTCCCCATTGGGATACATGATATTGATGCTTTAGATTTGCAAGAAAAGCTTTTCTTTTCATTATTTTGCTCATAATCAAAGTTCACCCATGAAATGAGACAAACTTGGATACCCATAATAATCTCCATTTTTTTTGTTATTCGCACAATAATCATGTTCTCCATATTGGGATACACGATATTGATGCTTTAGATTTGTAGGAAAATTTTTTCTTTCCATCATTTTCCTTATAATCAAAGTTCATCTGTGAAATGAGACAAGCTTAGATACCAATAATAATCTCCATTCCTTTTGTTATTGGCATAACAATCAAGTTCTCCACATTAGGAAACATGATATTGATGGTTTGGATTTGCAAGAAAAGCTTTTTTTCCACCATTTTCTTTATAATCAAAGTTTATCTGAGGAAATGAGACAAACTTGGATACTCATAGTAATCTCCATTGTTATGGTTATGGGTGCTACAATCATGTTCTCCATATTGGGATGCACGATATTGATGCCTTGAATTTGCAAGAAAAGCTTTTTTTTTTTCACCATTTTCCTTATAATCAACGTTCACTCATGGAATATGACAAATGTTGATAATCATAATAATCTCCATTCTTTTTGCTATTGGCACTACAATCATGTTCTCCTCATTGCGATACACGATATTGATGCTTGGGATTTGCAAGAAAAGCTTTTCATTCCAACATTTTCCTTATAATCAAAGTTCATCCATAAAATGAGACAAACGTGGATGCCCATAATAATTTCCATTCTTTTTGTTATTGGCACAACAATCATGTTTTGCACATTAGGATACATGACATTCATGCTTGGATTTGCAAGAAAAGCTTTGCTTTCCACCTTTTTGCTTGTAATTAATGTTTGCTTGTGAAATGTCATAAACTTTGATACTCATAATAATCCTTATTCTTTTTGTTATGGAAACTATACTCATGTTCTCCCCACTAGGACATACGATATTGATGCTTTGGATTTGCAGGAAAGGTTTTTCTTTCCACCATTCTCTTTATAATCAAAGTTCGTCAAAGAAATGAGACAAACTTGGATACCCATAATAATCTCCATTCTTTTTTATATTGTCACTGCAATCATTTTCTGCATATTAGGATACACGAAATTGACACTTTGGATTTGTAGGAAAATCTTTCCTTCCACACTTTTCCTTATAATCAAAGTTCTTTCATGAAATGAGACAAACTAGGATACTCATAATAATCTCTATACTTTTTGTTATTGGCACTACAACCATGTTCTCTACATTAGGATACATGATATTGATGCTTTGGATTTGCAGGAAAAGTTATTCTTTCCACCATTTACCTTATAATTAAAGTTTATCCATAAAATAAGACAAACTTGGATACTCATAATCATCTCCATTCTTTATGTTAGTAGCTCTACAATCATGTTCTCCTTATTGGGATACATGATATTCATGCTTTAGATTTGTAAGAAAAGCTTTCTTTCCACCATTTTCCTTGTAGTTAATGTTTACCTGTGAAGTAGGACAAACTTCGAAACTCGTAATAATCTCCACTCCTTTTTTTATAGCACTACAATCATGTTCTTCTCATTAGGACATATGATATTGATGCTTTGGATTTGCAAGAAAAGTTTTTCTTTTCACCATTTTTCTTGTAATTAACATTCACTTGTGAAATGTTACAAACTTTAATACTTGTAATAATCTCCATTCTACTTGTTATGGGTGCTACAATCATGTTCTCCTCCTTAGGATACATGGTATTGATGCTTTGGACTTGCAAGAAAAGCTTTTCTTCGCCCCATTTTCCTTATAATTAAAGTTCATCTGTGAATTGAGACAAACTTGGATTCCCATAATAATCTCCATTCATTTTGTTATGGGCACTACAATCATGTCCTCCCTATTGGGATGCATGATATTGATGCTTTGGATTTGCAAGAAAAGCCTTTGTTTTTACCATTTTTCTTGTAATTATTGTTCACCCATGAAATGGGACAAATTCGATAGCAATAATAATCTCTATTCTCATTGTTCTGGGCATTATAATCATGTTCTTCACATTGGGATACATAATATTCATGCTTTGGATTTGCAAGAAAAGCTTTCTTTCCACCACTTTCTTTATAATTAAAGTTTATAGAAGAATTGAGACAAATTTGGATTCCCATAATATTCTCCATTCTTATTGTTATAAGCACTACAATCATGTTCTCCACATTGGGATACATGATATTGATGCTTTGGATTTGCAAGAAAAGATTTTTTTTCACCACTTTCCTTATAGTTAAGGTTCATTCGAGAAATGAGACAAACTTGGATACCTATAGTAATCTCCATTCTTTTTGTTATTGGCACTACAACCTCATTAGGATACCAGATCTTGATGCTTTGGATTTGGAAGAAAAGCTTTTCTTTCCACTATTTTACTTGTAACTAATGCTCACTTATGAAATGTTATAAACTTTAATACTCGTAATAATCTCCATTCATTTTATTATGGGCAATATAATCATGTTCTCCTTATTAGGATACATGATATTGATGCTTTGGACTTGCAAGAAAAGATATTCAATGCCTCGTTTTCCTTATAAATAAAGTTTATCCATGAATTGAGAAAAACTTGGATTCCCGTAATAATCTCCATTCATTTTGTTATGGGCACTACAATCTTGTTTCCTTATTGGGATACATGATATTGATGCCTTCGACTTCTAAGAAAAGATATTCAGTGCCCCGTTTTCCTTATAAATAAAGTTCATCCATGAATTGAGAGAAACTTGGATTCCCATAATAATCTTCATTCATTTTGTTATGGGCACTACAATCATGTTCTCCATATTAGGATGCATAATGATGATGCTTTGGATTTATAGGAAAAGCTTTTCTTTCCACCATTCTCCTTATAATTAATGTTTACTTGTGAAATGTTACAAACTTTGATACTCGTAATAATCTCCATTTTATTTGTTATGGGTGCTACAATCATGTTCTCCACATTAGGATACATGACATTGATGCATTCGGCTTGCAAGAAATGCTTTTTGTTGCCCCGTTTTCCTTATAATTAAAGTTTATCCGTGAATTGAGCAAACTTAGATTCCCATAATAGTCTTTATTCATTTTGTTATGGGCATTACAATCTTGTTCTCCCTATTAGGATGCATGATATTGATGCTTTGGATTTGCAAAAAAAGGTTTTCTTTTTACCATTGTTCTTGTAAATATTGTTCACCCATGAAATTGGATAAATTCGATAGTAATAATAATCTCTATTTGTATTGTTTTGGGCACTACAATTATGTTCTCCACATTGGGATGCACAATATTCATGCTTTCGATTTGCAAGAAAACCTTTTCTTTTCACCACATTCTTTATAATTAAAGTTTATTTAAAAATTGAGACAAACTTGGATTCCCATAATATTCTCCATTCTTATTGTTATGGGCACTACAATCATGTTTTTCACATTGGGATACACTATACTGATGCTTTGGATTTGCAAGAAAAGCTTTTATTTCCACCACTTTCCTTATAGTTATTGTTCATCTAAGAAATAAGATAGACTTGGATTCCCATAGTAATCTCCATTCTTTTTGTTATTGGGATTACAATCTTGTTCTCCTAATTGGGATACATGATATTGATGCTTTGGATTTGCAAGAAAAGCTTTTCTTTCCACCATTTTCCTTGGAACTAATATTCACCCGTGAAATCTTAGAAACTTTGATACTCGTAATATTCTCCATTCATTTTGCTATGGGCACTACAATCATGTTCTCCTCATTGGGATACATGATATTGATGCTTTGGACTTGCAAGAAAATATTTTCTTTGCCTTGTTTTCCTTATAAATAAAGATGAGCTAGCAATAACAAATGGACCGGTAACAAGTTTAAAAGTTAAGAAGTTCAAAGAAGCATTTCAATCCTACATGGGCAAAATTGTAGATGGTGTGGAATCTCACAAGACATTGAGGACTAGTGGCATCATATCTAATCAAATAGGGCTGAATTGGTAAGAAGACTCTAATTCTTGTTTAATTAATTATTTTAAGTTAGAAGAATAGCTTTGGGTAGCCCATTAAATGTATTTTGCATGTGGGCTTCTTTTTAATTCATTTTGGGCTTGTTTTGGTGAGATGTGCTTTTATTAGCTTTTAGCTCATTTCATTTAAACTTTTAGCCTTAATGGGCTGTATTTTAGAGATGTTATGTTTGGGCTTTAGTTTTTTTGGTGGGAGGCACATGTTTAAGGTGTTTTATATTTCTAGGGTTTTTTTATATTTTCATGGGATATAAAACCTCATAATGAACATTGTGTGGGAGATTTTGGTTATTGGAAAATATTTAGTTTTTTACTCATCTTAGGGAGGATTGTTGTCTTCCTCTATTACATTAAGAATATAATTCTTATCAAGGTAATTTCTAGTGGCAAATTCTATTCTTGTTTTCAAATCAACCTTATCAAATGTGTTTCCATTCATATAACTGATTGAGGGTTCATTAGGGTTGGGAATTTCTTTTTGTTCATGTTCTTGTCAAAGTGTGTGTTTAAGGGGTTTCAAGTTTTTTAGCCTTGGGGTTCTGCATCATTTGGTATCAGAGCTTGGTTTGGGATAAATTTTTATTTATCCTATTGGGTTCATCTTGTTTTTTAGTTTTCTCTTGTCTTTTCTTTTTCTCATATTTGTTTTTTCAGTTATTTGCTAGGTTCATCTTATTCTTGAGTTTTTTTCTTGTCTTTTCTTTTTCTCATATTTGTTTTTTCTTGTCTTTTTTTTTCTCATAATTGTTCTTTGAGTTATTTGCTGGGTTCATCTTGGTCTTGAGTTTATCTTGTCTTTTTTTCTTATATTTGTTCTTTGAGTTATTTATTGCCTTAGCTATCATATAAAATTAAAATAAAAAATAAAATATAGATCAGTTACTGTAGTAAATAAAAGGAAAAAAAGGAATTAAATAATTAACAATTTGATTCTTGTTAATTTGAAATCTGTATTTTCAGCAGCAAACATTTCTTCCTCTTGTGTGCTCATTTCATCTTTCTTTATTTTGGTATTCTTGCTTCTAGTTTTGTGCCTATCTTCTTTGTTAGGTGTTTTCATTGCATTCCTAGTTTTAATTTGTTGTTTATGAATTACCTTAATTAGAAATTGAATTCTGAAGTGTAATTGAGGACAACAAGCTTGAATGTGAAAGCTTAAAAGAGGGTAAAAGCCAATTTTGAGTGAAACATAAGTGAAGTGCCATCTTTTGAGTGAAAGACATAAGGGAGTGAATTGTGAGGTTCTTTTTATTGCTAACCATTTTCTTGCAACTTTTTATTTTTAAGAATGTCCCAAGGTAGAGATAGAAAGGAAACATTGCATGATGGAAAGGGATTAAATTGTACCTGGTCTGAAATTGATGTCTAAAGCATTCATGAGTGAGTTCAAGAAGTTGTCTACTAGGATGGATAGGATGGATGAAAGAATTAATGAAGCTAGTAGAATCTAAAACCATAGTAGATCAATCGACAATCATAGGAATAGGGAGAAAGAGCTGGGAATAAGGTAGGATGGTATAAAGATGAAGTGCAATCCGTAAAGGGTAGAGAAAGTAGGGAAGAAAGAGTTGAGAGAAAAGATAGCAACATTAATGCCATCAAGATGAAAAATCCACGCTTCAAAGGTAGGAATGATGCTAAAGTGTACTTAGAGTGGGAAAGAAAGGTGGATATGATTTTTTCTTGTCATAACCATTCTGAAGATAAGAAAGTAAGATTGGAAGCAGTGGAATTCTCTGATTATGCACTAATTTGGTGGGATTAGTTGGCAAAAAATAAGAGGAGGAATAGGGAACCACCTATATTCACTTGGAAAGAGATGAAAGGAGTGATGAAGAAGAGGTTTATGCCATTTTATTACTATAAAGAATTGCACCAGCAATTACATGTACTCACACAAGGATCTAGATCAGTAAAAGATTATCGTAAAGAGATAGAGATGCTATTGATTAAAGCTAACATAGAAAAGGAGGAAGATGTGACAATTGCTTAGTTCATAGGTGGTTTGAATAGGGAAAATGCTAATGTGGTTAAGTTGCAACATTATATAGAGATGGAGAACCTAATGAACATTACCACGAAAGTGGAGAAGCAACAAAAACAAAGGAGGGCTGCCAAGTCTTTCTCAAATTCCAGCAGCAAATGGAGAAAAAATGAAGATAAAAAGGGTACACTATTCAAATTCCAAAGAGAAAGGCAACGAAAGAAACAAAAGCAAGGAGAAGAGTACTTTAATTCAAAAAGGTAACACTGATCCATCTTTTAAACCTTCTAAACATAGGGATATTAAGTGCTTTAAATGTCAAGGGTGTAGTCATTATGCATCTAATTGTCCTAATAGAAAGACTATGTTTATTAAGGGTGATGATATTGTCTTTGAGTCTAATAGAGGTAATAAGTTAATGGTAGTGATTTGAGTATACCATATTTAGAAAATTATTTTGATATTGATGAGAGTATTGAATATGCTGTTAAGGGTGAATCTTTAGTTTCTAGGCATGCATTGAACTTGAATATGAAGAAAGATAGCCTAGAACAAAGGGGAAACCTATTACACACTAGATGCTTGGCAGGTGGGAAAGTTTGTAGCATGATCATCGATAGGAGTATTTGCACTAATGTAGCTAATACTAATTTCATAAAGCAGTTCAGGCTAAAATATGATAAACACCTTAACCTATATAGACTACAATGGTTGAATGATAGTGGTGAAGCCAAAGTTACTAAGCAAGTAGTTGTTGCATTCTCTATTGGTAGATATGCTGATGAAGTTGTGTGTGATGTTGTGCCTATGCAAACTGGTCACATATTGTTGGGTAGGCCATGGCAATTCGATAGGCATGTTATGCATGATGGGTGCTTGAATAGGTATTCTTTTATGTATAATGGGCAAAAAATTACCCTTGCTCCTTTATCATCGAAGAAGCATACCTTGAATAATTAAAAATTCAACAATCATCAAGTGGGGATTCAGGTAGTGAGGTGAAAAAGAAAGAAGAGAAAAAAGAAGCCATGAGAGAAAATGACAAAATTAAAGGCCAATGGTGAGTGACTACACAAGTGAGAACAAAAAGTGGGATATGTAGGAGAGAAGAAGTTAATAAGTGAAAGAAAGAAATGAATGTGAAAAGTGACCAAAAAAATTGATAGGAGTAAAAAGGTTAAGACACAACCATGTTTTCATGTAAAAAAGAGAGAGTTAAAGAATGCATACTTCGGCAAAAGAGCTTTAATATTGATTCAGTTTAAGGAAACATTGTTTACTAAGACTGACCTTGACCCAAATTTACCTAGTATGTTTGTGACTTTATTGTAGGATTATAATGGTGTTTTTCTTGATGAGGTAGCATATGAGTTACCACTTTTGAGAGGGATTGAGCACCAAATTGACTTTATACCAGAAGCTTAAATTCCTAATGGTCTAGCTTATCAAAGCAATCCAGAGGAGACAAAAAAACTACGAAGACAAGTGGATGAATGCCTTAAAAAGGGATATGTGAGAGAGAGCATGAGTCTTTGTGTTGTGCAAGTTCTTTTAGTGCCAAAGAAAGATGAAACTTGGAAAATGTGTATGGATTATAGAGTGGTCAACAAGATCACTATAAAGTATCGCCATCCTATTTTTAGGTTAGATGATATGCTAGATGAGCTGCATGGTGCTTGCATATTCATCAAAATTGATTTAAAAAGTGGTTATCATCAAATTAGGATAAAAGAAGGTAATGAATGAAAAATTGCATTTAAGACCAAATGGGGATTGTATGAGTGGTTGGCTATGCCTTTTGGCTTATCTGATGCACTTGGTACTTGCATGTGCTTAATCAATCTTGTTTTGCGTGAGTTCCTTGGAAAATTTATGGTTGTTTACTTTGATGACATATTGATTTATAGCAAGAACTTAGATAAACATATTATGCATGTTAAGGCTATTTTGGATGTGCTTAGGAAAGAAAAGTTGTATACAAACCTTAAAAAGTGTTCATTTTGCATGGATAAAGTTGTCTTCTTAGGTTTTATGGTGAGTACTAAAGGAGTTAAGGTTGACTATGAAAAGGTGAAAGCTATTCAAGAATGGCCAAAACCTAAGTCAACTAGTGAGGTTAGGAGTTTCCATGGTTTAGGAAGTTCTTATAGGCAATTTGTTAAAGATTTCTCTACTATCCCTGCCTCATTGAATGAAATCATTAAGAAGAATGTTGGTTTTAGATAGGAAAAAGAACAGGAAAATATATTTAATACTTTAAAGGAAAAGTTATGTCTTGTACTCGTTTTGCATTTGCCTAATTTTTCCAAGATTTTTGAAATTGAATGCGATGCTTATGGGATTGGTATACGGGCTATTTTGATACAGTAGAATTGTCCCATAGCATATTTCAATGAGAAGTTAAGCGGATCAGTTTTGAACTACTCCACTTATGATAAAGTGCTTTATGCCTTGGTGAGAGCTCTTGATGTATAGGAACATTACGTTCTTCTTAAAGAGTTTATGGTACATAATGATCATCAATCTCTCAAGTACTTCAAGGGACAAGGGAAATGGACCAAAAGGCATGCAAGTTGGGTGGAGTATCTTGGAACATTTCTGTATATGATAAAATACAAGCAAGGTAAAGAAAATGTTATGACTGATGCACTATTAAAAAGATATGCTTTGATTTCTATGTTTAGTTCTAAGTTACTTCGATTTGAGCATTTGAAAGAGTTATATGTTGATGATGCTAATTTTGCTAATGTATATCAAGCTAGTGAACATGCTGCATTTGATAAGTTCTATAGACATGAAGGCTATCTTTTTAGGGGCAAACAACTTTGCATTCCTACATGTTCTATTAGGGAGTTCCTTGTTAGAGAATCACATAGTGGAGGGTTAATGGGCCATTTTGGTGTGCCTTAAATGAGATTGCTAGTTTAGATGGCAAGAAGAAGTCTGACTTGGTTAAAACAATACATGAAAAAGCACGAGAACAAATTAAGAAAAATAATTACATGTATGCACAAAAAGCAAATAAAGGTAGGAAGCAAATTATCTTTGAATCAGGTGATTGGGTTTGGGTGCACATGCGAAAAAAGAGGTTTCCATAACAAAGAAAATCAAAACTTAATGCAAGGGTTGATAGACCATTCCAAGTATTGGCATGCACCAATGACAATGTATATAAAATTGACTTGCCAAGTGAGTATAATAGTAGTGTTACTTTTAATGTTTCTGACTTACATTTTTTTGACTTTGATTCAAATTCGAGGATAATCCTTTGGAAGAGAAAGGGGATAATATGAGCATAACCATGGTACATTGCAAGAGGAATGGAACCAAAGATGAGTAGCAATGCCAAATAGACTGGTAACAAGATCAAGTTAAGAAGTTTAAAGAAGCATTTCAATCCTGCATAGGAAGAATTGTAGATGGCATGGAATCTCAAGAAACAATGAGGACCAATGGCATCATATCAATCAAATAGGGCTAAATTTGTAAGAAGACTCTAATTCTTATTTAATTAATTATTTTAAGTTAAAAGAAGAGCTTTGGGTAGCCTACTACTTGTATTTTGCATAAGGGCTTCTTTTTAATTCATTATAGGCTTGTTTTGGTGAAATGGGCTTTTATTAGCTTTCAGCTCATTTAATTTAAACCTTTAGGCTTAATAGGTTGTATTTTTGTGATGTTAGGTTTGGGCTTTAGTTATTTTGGTGGGAGGTTTATGTTTAAAGGCCTTTTATATCTCTAAGGTTTTTTTTTATTTTTAAGGGGTATTTAATGAACATTGTGTGGGAGATTTGGTTATTGGAAATATATTGAGTTTTTATTCATCTTAGGGAGGATTGCTGGTCTTCTTCTATTGCATCAAGAATATAATTCTTATCAAGGTAATTTTTTGTTATGAATTCAATTCTTGTTTTCAAATCAACCTTATCATATGCGTTTCCATTTATATAATTAATTGGGGGTTCATTAGGGTTGGGAATTTCTTCTTATTCATGTTCTTGCCAAAGTGTGTGTTTAAGGGATTTCTGGTTCCTGAACCTTGGGGTTCTGCATTAGCACTACAATCATGTTCTCCCCATTGGGATGCATGATATTGATGCTTTGGATTTGCAAGAAAAGCTTTTCTTTCTACCACTTTTCTTATAATTAAAGTTTATCTGTGAAATGAGACAAACTTGGATGCCTATAATAATCTCTATTCTTTTTGTTATGGGCGCTACAATCATGTTCTCCACATTAGGATACACGATATTGATGCTTTGGATTTGCAAGAAAAGCTTTTCTTTCTACCATTTTCCTTATAATCGAAGCTTATCCAAGAAATAAGATAA
>JBBYHO010541203.1:0-21956 GCA_038382025.1 Adansonia gregorii
AGCCTTCAAAAGTAGTGAGAGAGGGTTCTATCTTAGCCATAAAAGATAAGGAGTAGAGGTTTCTATATTAACCTTGAAAGATAGGGAGTGTAAAGTTTATACCTTGTCCTTGAAAGGTAAACAATTCAAGTTAGTGAATTAAGGAAATCTGAGGCAAGTGAGGTTAAGGTATAAGACATAGGCAATTGAGGTCGAACCTCTATAAATCATCAAGTTTGCTTTTTCTTTCCTTTTTCTTTAATTATTTATTTTTATTCACTAACTTGCACTCCAAAGTTTATTGTTTAGATTTCTGAATTTTATTTATCAAAGTTTTAATTTACTAAAATTTAGAGAAATCAATTCACCCCCTCATGATTTTATTCACCACTAAAAGATCTAACACATAACATCATGTTGCTAGCACTATGTCAAGAAAAATTTCTTGAACCATAAAGAATTTCCTCATAAGAACCTTTGACATCGAAAACCAACAAAATGGAGGATTGCTTAGGTAAAAACCCCATCTCTCTAAAATATTAGAAAAGTAAAAAATGTTAAAGCCCAATGAGGCTGGCAGGTTAGTCCTACCTAATTGGCCCATGTCAAAAGTTGAAGCCCAATGACTTCGGTAGGTCAAATCTAGCTAATTAGCCTATGTCAAAGTCAAACTCTAGTGATGCTATTAGGTTAGTTTAGGTTAATTAGAGTATGTCAAAAGTCAAAGCCCAATGATGTCGGTAGGTCAAATCCAGGTAGTTTGCCTTTTTTGTAAACATTGAAACCACCATAAAAATGTTGTTCTATCCCAGTGTCACATTAATTTTGATTTCATTATCACAAAAACATAAGGCAGCATCAAGCAAACCCTAAACAAAATGGTGTCTATCAATTTTTTTGTTCTTGATACTAAGCAACAGTCAAAGTGAGGCAACTATAGACACCCTATTTTGTTCGAGTCTTCATCCAAGGCACCAAGGGTCACTATGCATCATTGAGGCCATTTGGAGGAGCAACAATCAGTTTCCTACCATTATTGGCTAAGGTGAGGTGCTAGGGGGTGAAGAGTGTGAAAAATCCATATTTTTGCTTTCATGGCTTGATAAATGGCCTTCAGGTATTAATACAAAGCCTTTATATCATCAAAATTAAAAAATCCACCATATTGAAGCAAAAGGCCATGTATCGATACACTTGCTCAATGAATTGATGCATTAGCCATGGTATTGATACAGAGTCATGCAATAGCTAAAATCGTGAGTTTTGGCCAAGATGTGTCAATACACAAGTAAGGGTATGGATATAGCCTTCAGGGTATTGATACAATATTCAATGTTTCGATATCTTTGGGCAAAATTGTTCTATGTGTCAATACAAAATTCTTTGTACAATACATGTTGGCAAATTTGCCTAGTTTGTACCAATTGCAACCCTTTTCACCAATGACATCAGAACATGAATTTGGTTACAATTTCGAACAGTAAAATCATTCAATCTTAGACATAACTTCCTAAAAGTCAGATGGATTTCACTTTTTGATTTTAAGCATTGGATCATAACATTTTTGAATGGTCCATTAAGCTTGTTACAAGGGTATTTCATGCTATAATATGGATTGATCAAGGGCAAACCAGACCTTGCTTATTATGTCAACTTATGCATGGTCTTCTACTATTGCAAAAACTATACATCAACCAATGAAATGCTAAAATGTTGCACCTTGGTACAATAACTCACCATGTTATACACCATAAAAGTATTAAGTGCCTCATTTTTGCTAGGTTTTTTATGGTTGAGATTAAATCTTATATAAGATACATTATGTGCTCAGCTAAATAAAGATTACACACATTTTATATCAGTTTCTACCCTTCAAAAAATTTTCATTCTTGTAGCTCTCTCTTAATCCCTCTAAAACCCCTTTATTTCTTACATTTCTCTTTTCCAAATTCTACTTTTTTGACACGATAATCATTAAAGCTCATTCTTGGCCACCTTTTTTTTCTAAATTGTAGCAAAAATAAGGAAGAAAGTGAGCTATAAGTGTAAGGTCTTTTGTGCTTAACATCAACAACAAAGTTTTTCATGCTTTTTGATATATTTCCTATTCTTTTCCATTTATCTACTTGTTTTTTATTCATTTTCATCATTGTTATGAGCTTTAACGTGCTGACAATGACCTCATCTTAGGATTTTCAAGCATCTTGTGGCCTTGGTTGTGGTAAACTTAGGATTTGTAATGTTTTATTGACCCATTTACCATGTTTTCTCAAGTTTATATGCTTGGTTCTCCTTAGAAGCATGTTTTAATGCTATCTTAAAATTCTAGCAAGCTTTTCTTCTTTGTTTAAGCATGCACATATCATTTCCATGGCATGATTCTTCATATCATTCATGAAACTAACATCTCCATGCATCTTAATGCTTATTTCTTCATATTTTGACATCATTTTCATTTCTAAATGTCATCTTTACTTATTGGAACATGCTTTCTATGTTTATTATAATAAATATCATGTTTAGTTCATCACATCCTTATCAAAATGCTTGTTTGATGCTTGCCAAAATTTGTTTTCTAAAAGCCCTCAAGTGAAAGCCATCTTAACTTTAATAAATGGAGATTAACTAGAATTCAAGGCTTTTTTTATCTATTGGTCCTCTAATCTTAGGGAAAAATTAAACTTTTCGTGTTTAGATTCAAGGGTAAATAAGGCTAAATACTCTAATTTTCAAAATAAAATGTCATTTCACTTGTATTAAATTGTGTGTGTCTTGATTTTGTGGTTTAATACCCTTTACTAATTACATGATTAATGAGCTATTCTATCATCCCAAAATACTCTAGGATTGTATGAATGAGCTAGTAAAGCCATTGTCACTGATCCTCTTTTGTCAATGACATTTAAATGTCCATAATCCAAGCCTAGTTCTAAAATACCCAAAAAATCAAAAGACTTTCCCTATTTCATGTTGGCAACACTATAGTCATGACTTAAAAAATAATTTTTGAACCTTAAACAATTTTTATAAATTTTCTAATATTTATTCTTAAAGGACATCAAATTACTGTCCCAATAGTAATTTGCTAGCTTTCGAATAATTTCGGATGAGTGAATTACGACTTTTTGAACCAACGTTGTCTAAAACCTTTAGAATCATTGATATGTGTTCTGTTTAGGCCATTCAGCCTAGCAGGTGATTTTTTTTATTTTCTAAATATTTTCCCATAAAGCTCATGAAATTTCCTTTTTGGAAGGGTATCATTTGCAATATTTTAAAGGACTTCAAAATGATTTTTAAAAGTCCACTATGCCATTCCCCTATGCATGCTGCCAGTGTCAAAATAATCTCGAATTCAAAAATTATTTCCACTTAGAAAGTGATTTTATTTGATTTTTGGAATAATTTTTATATCAATCTTTATCGATTATTTTCCAATGATACTTCACACAACCCTTAATACCTTTAAATTTACCCAAGATAAAATCAAAAAAGAGGATAGTGCGATGTTGACCCTAATTTTTAGTGTTAGTTAAAATTTACTAATTTTGCTGAAATTCTTCTTCGAGGCATTTGAATGCCTCTAAATAAGTCTGGCCCTTCCCTATTGAGTCTAAAAATGCACATATCAACCACTTTAGTCTCAGACCAATGCACAAATATTTTTTTCAATTTTATCAATTCCCATTTTAGAAGTAAAAAATCATTTGTTTTGTAAAAAAAAAAAAAAATCAACAATGTCATTTTTGTCAAGAAATAGTCAATTTCATTAATTTAAGTTTTAAACCTCACATTTTAAAAAATCATTAAACATTTTCACTCTCCCAGTTTTTCTTCGGATTTTCCAACATTTTGACTCGGTTTTGCTACCTCATTCAACTAACATATTCAAATGCATCTCGAAAATTGTTAACTTTGTTATTTCTAGATAATCGATAAAAATTACAAGATACATTCTGATCATCCCTCCACTTTCTTTTTGTGTGATTTATTTTATTCGATCTTATCTTATTATTTAGTCTCACCAATATGTTCTTTTTTGTGGTATTCATTTTGCATTTATATTTTCAAATCACTTTCAAAAATATCGTAAAGGTAATATTTTATGTTAGTATCCTTACAATGCTTGATACAAAATATTCTGTTTTCAAAATAAAATATGGAGCTCATTTTTTGTCAAAAATCTCTATGTTTCCCATTTCTTTGAGACACATATGGGATTAAAATTTTCCCTAAAACCTGGGTTTATTTTTTTTTATAAATTCATACATAAAAGGAGGATTATATTGAAATAATGACAATTCAAATCGAGGAAACTAAACTAAGGCATAGCTAGAAGGTATCGATTTTAGGCATTATTGGAATATTGATAATTTCTCACACATAACCCACTCCTGAACCAAATCATCACATCTTTGGAGCATGCAAACCATGAATCAATATTTAGAGTTTTGTAACTTGGAATATTTGATTTTGATAGGCATTTGATCACACCTAACCTAAATGATTGGTGGTGACTCCAAGTTCTTACCACTTTGTGGTGGTCATCCAAGACCAAGTGAACAAGTGATTCATCCAATAATCCCACCATCATGATCACAAGCCTAGATTTCATACTTTCTCATTCCTATCTTGTCAGAAAGGAAGAAGTCTTAGTCAAGAGGACACATCTTCATTAAGAATTATTATGTTTAAGTCAAGCTAACTTTTTCTCAGGAAGAGGGCAAAGCACGTTGCCTATAAACTGTAGGATTTAAAAATAGTTTTTGAATCCAATTCTGTTTAGATATATACATGTAGGATTTAGTGGGAGGAATTATGATTCTTTAATAGTTAAATATCATAATTCGACTTAGTGAGAAATAGACACAATGTTAAGATGCAATTATTTGGAAAGTGTTCCAAACTAGGGAAGATTGCATGTTTATACTCTAAAGGTTATAAATAAACTCTTTTGTTTAGGCTCACAAAAAGAGTTACATTTGGATCATTAGCTTACAAGCTAATAAAAATTCCTGATAGTTGTTAAAGTGACAACTAAGCCATATGATTGAAATCTAGATCTCATTATGATCTGAATAGTTAATGACTTTGATAATGGGATTATCATGAAACCAAAACATATTCTCACAACAGTACCAAAACTTTGTTCAAGTTGAGACATTAGATGCATTAGTAATTGACTTAATGCAAGTGAAAGATGCATTAGTAATTGGTTAAGGCATATAATAGTTAATAATGTAAGCCAATCACTCAAATTAAATGATTCAAGATTTTCCTTCATGTTAGTGGCATGATTGACACTCATGCAAATACTAATTGGATAAAGCCCAAGAAGCAAATGGCCTTGCAAAGTTATTAATGAGTTATGATGATGAGATTCTCATGCATCAAAATCATGTTTGTAAAAACATTCCTAGTCATCATATTGTTAAGATAAGGCATTGAAAATACACAAATACTAGCATATCTAAGCCTCTATGCATTTGATACATGCAGCTTTTTGCTCTTAAAGAAGTTAAAGAATAGAGATACGTATGGATAGTATATAGGTGCTTGTTTTATGGAAAAAAGTTCACTAAACATGGCCTGTATAAGAACTCTATTTGGTATAAGTCACTCAAGTGTCTATGGAATATGTTTTCCTGTGCTAATTATGCATAATAGTCCTTAAACTTGTGATACCAAGTTATTTTGTAAATAAAGTGTAATGCTTTGATTCCATCATGAACAGGTTTGTCTCAACATGGTCGGGATATGAATCCTAACTAGCCAAACCTAAAAACATAGGTATACCCCTCGTTCCAAAATATATCATCATTTTTTTTACTTTTGGAGACTGAGTCATCAAGATGAATCATTCACTTCACTTAACCCTAAATAGTTTTTACGAAATAATAATTTGTTTTGGAGTCACCACTAGTTTATTTTGGCAAGTGAGATTGGTCACTTATAAGAGTTCATATTTCAAGGGTTCTGAAACTTGCAAAAACAAACTCCGAGGTCTACGATAATACTAAAGATTGTGTGAAAGGGTTCAAGAGTCGATTACAATCATGAATACGGATCGATCACTCTTATGATGCTTGAAGATTGATACCTATTAACTACATGCTAATTTTAGTCTGGATTTTTATTTAGTTTCAAAATCTTGTATTTAATTAAAATTCCATATTTCAAAATTTTTAAAATCATAGATTTAGTATTCAATAGGAGAAAATTGAATTTTTATTTTTTTAAATCAAAATATCTTTTGCATCCTACCAGAGGACCAGGGGAATACGAAAGGCCAAAATTTCTTTCACACCCACTTTAGGATTGGAAGAATACGAAATATTTCATTTTAAAAATGAAAATATCTTTTCCACCTTATCAGGGGATCAAAGGTATGCAAAAGGTTTTATTTTTATGAAATTCAAAAAAATCCTAATTTAATCTTTTACAAAACCCATTATATGTTAAAAGACATTCCACATATCATTTTAATGTCAAAGACATTGTCTTAAACTTTAAAAAACCTAATTTTATCAAAATTAATAAAAAACTTATGGAAAGACCTGATTTCAGCAAAAGATATGAATCTAGACTCTAAAAACTCAGACCGAGTTGAATAGACCAAAATTTCTCCTAAAGTGCACCTTCGACATGAAAGTATTCTAGTGACCTTAAAAGACTTGGTTCAAAAGTAAATTACTAAAGTGTCGCTAAGATATATCTTTGATAAAAAAGTATCTTGATAACCCTAAAAGACTAAAAATTATTATAGAAAGATGAACCTATCATTATTATACGCCTTCAACATATCAATACCTTGGTGATCATAAAGACTCGGCTCTAAGGTAAATTACTAAAATACCATTGAGGTATACCTTTGACGTAGAAGTATCCTAGTACCCTAAAGGACTCGATATCATCATAAAAGGATGAACCTATCCCTATTATGCACCTTTGACATATCAATATCTCAGTATCATAAAGGACTTAATTCAAAGATAAATTATGAAAATGCCTTTAAGGAGTACCTTTGACATGGAAGTATCCTAGTACCTTAATGGATTTGATATCATCATGAAATAAAAGTTATACCCTTGATGGGTTAAACGTCAAAATTGACCTAAAATGCAAAAATTGCTAATAGCTCCTTACTTTTTTTTAAATTTGCACTTTAGCGCCAAAATGACTAAAATGCTAAAAATGTCTCTAAAATGCTCAAAATACCCTAAACGGGTAATTTGATGTTGAAAAGCTTATTTAACCCCAAAATGCAAGGTTTTACTAAATAGACTAAATTTTTTTAATTTTATAAAATAGTCTTTAAATGAAATAAAATCATAAACAAACATCAAACACATCAAAATCCACATAGAAAATTCATCAAATATCATAAGAACCATTTAGCCAAGCACCTTTGGCCTTGTAAAAAACCCTAAAGAGTTAAAAATGTATAAAACACACTTAAACATGTCAAAGTATACATGAAAATACCCATAAAGGTCTCCACAAGCATTCAGCCAAGCTGGTATGGCCTTGGAAAAATTATACCAATTTTGCAATTTAAACCCTATATTTCCCAAAATTATAATATAGCACCAAAAGGAAAAAAAAATCATCAAATCTCCTATCAAGATTTGACCAACTTGGAAATACCTGGCCAAGACCTTAAAAAATTTTGGGAAATTTATTTCTAGACCCTTGCAGTTTTTAAATTTTAAAAAGTAGCCCTAAATATCATGAAAGCCTAAAATAAAATTTCATCAAAGGCCACAATCATGTTCAGCAAAGCTCAAAATAACAAAGAAATTTTTTTTCCAACATAAACACATATCTTAGCTTTTAGCAAGCCTAAATCAACATCAACATACAAGAAATTATGAACAAAATAAACATATAAGCATACTTTACCAACAAGTCACATGAAAATACCAAAGAAATATCTACATGATAAAATACACACAATATCAACAAAATTGTGTTTTCTTGATGAAAATCAAGTTTTTGTGAAGAAAAATCAAATTTGACAACCAAAAATTTGTTAATGGCCTTTAAACATAATCAAAATCCCTAAACAAAAGTGATCATCAATCTTACTAAAAGGAAGAAAAATAATGAAAATATTGAAAAGATAAACAAAATCAAAATATTTCTACATGAAACTATCTTTAAAGCTGTGAAAACTTGATAAAACTAGAAAAGTTTTGAGCAAAATCACCCATTTTTGCTATAAAAGCATTCGCCCTTAAATCAAAATATATTAGGGAGAGGATTCGACCAAGGGATGGAAAAATCCTTGGCCAAATTCTATTCTCTTTTTTCTTTATTAATTTTTTATTGTGCTTTTTAGTTGATATTTTAGTTTAGATAAGATTTCATTCAATTAATTTTGTTATTTTGCCCCAATCATCATATATGAGTCATTAGTCTGCTTTATCAACTTCATGAGTCACAATGGTAAGTCATCATGTTAAGGATTGGTTAGGATAAAAAATCTTAACTAGAAAAAATGAATTGGAAGGACTGAATTGTAACAAATTAAAAATAATGCATTCAAGAAATAAAATTTCACATGATAAATTCAATTTAAAATTGAATCACAAGAGGTCCAATTAATAATTCATATAAAAATTAGGCCCAATATAATAAAAATTTAGAGAGAAAAACAATTAATGAGCTTGGTGTAAAATCAAAATAAGCTTGGTGCCTTGTTGGAATATTCAAGTAGGCTTGTTGGAAATTCCAAATAGGCTTATTAGGCTTGTTGGATAATAAAATAGGCTTGATAAAAGATAAAACGGACTTGGCAAGCTTGTTGGGCTTATTGGAAAATAAAATGGGCTTTTAGGCCCATTAATAAATTTGAAAATCTTGTGCCCATAAAAAATCCTTGGCCCCTAAAAATAAAACTACAAAATTTCCATATAGGAATTCCAAGTGTTGGATTCTAAAGAAATTTTGAAAAATTTTAGGTGTAAGAGAAAAAGTAATTAGAAATTCCAAAATAAAAAAGGTTTACAAGAAAAATTCTTACGGAAGAAAATGACTTTGAATTTCAGAAAGCTAAATCCACACTATTTTATTTAATTATGTGAACAGATTTAAAATTCAAAATTCTAAAAAAATTTATGAAAAAATTTTACTGATAAAAAAATTTGTATTTTGGAGATGAAAAATTCTAAAAGTTTATTCAAATTATAAAAATGAATTAAATTCAACACATTAATCAAAATATTAATCTATGAAAATAATAAAGCTAAAACTAAAATTTGGAACAAATTTCACTAGAAAAAACTTTTGCACGCATAACACTCACCGTGTAGTAAAAAAAATTTAAAATTAATAAATAAATTTGACAACTTGACACCTTTTGGTATAAAATGCCAAAATATATTTTTTTTCTTGAATATTTTTGATTTATCAACATATATTACACTGATAAAATATATGATGGTCAACTTTCAAAATTTCGTAAAAAATTTTGAAAAATTCTTAGATACAGGAAATTTGACCTATTAAAAATGAATTTCAAATTTTCAAAAAAATAAATTTAAAAGCAATTTTTTACCTTAATATTTGTTTTTATCTAAGAATTGATTCAATGACCCTTAAAAAGGCAATTTTTCTATCACATGCCTGAGCACCCATTTAGGCATGACTAAATAAGTCTTGAAAACACTCAATCCCTAAAAGAGGTTGACCCCCGCCAAGGCAGCCACCGGTTCTTAATCTTGGATATTTTAGACTATCAGAGAAAAGGCCTAGATGAAATTAGGTGTCTGCAGGGTTTAAAATACATGGATGCCTATTTTTGGGTATGGCATAAACCATAGAAAGGTGGATGAGTGATCCAAAGAGGATTCACCACTCCAAGTGACTTTAGAGATATATCTCATGTGTTCTTGGCTTTGGTTAACTTGATAAAGTCATTGACCAACGCATGATGAATTTAAGAGAAATTATTTCTCTAAATTTATAAGGTTAACCACAAGCTGCAAGAACTAACATGGATTGATACATGAGTAGACATTGCACCATGCTCATGGTCTTCCTAGAATATCTAGCATTGAGAGGCTAGTTATTGAAAGGTTTCTTAAAGGGGTCATATTGACTCTTTCTATAAACCAGGTGGACATGAGGCCTTGCTAGAGGCCAATCTTGGTTTATACATATAAATACACTTAATTGGGTAATTATATTTATTGCCACTATGATGGAAGCCTAATAGGTCATACATAATAAAATAATCTATTGGATTAAAACTGGGATTAAAAGGTATAATGGGGAAGACTTAATTAAATTAGTTTAATTAAGAATAATTCAAGACATAAATTACATTTATAAAATCTAATTAGAGATGTTTTAATATGGTGATAAAGATAAGAATGTTTTACCAAGATAATGTCTATTTGTATACATGATTTTAAGGATGTAATTAAATAAAGCCAAATAATTATATTTGAAAAATTAAACAATTATTTGATAATTATTTAATTTATTATTTTATATTATTTACATAAAGTAAAATTGTCTTACTTGCGTTATAAAATTTAATTGTGAATTAAATTATCTAACATGTAAATTAAAGGTTGGGCTAAAAAGCCTAATTATCAAATCAAGAGAGTTTAGTTATGAACTACTTCAAGCTGGGCTTGCTAATGGGCTAGGCATACGAAATAGCTATCTTTGGTTTGCTATTAGGGTAAATATTTTTAAGTTAATACTAAGGCCCAAACTTGGACACGCTAATTAAAATAGCTTTAATTGGGCTCTTAAACACCACAAAAAGTGGCACCAACCTTGAAGATAGGTGAGAATGGCCTATTAGTCAAGCCTAACTTAGCCCAGTGTGTATTCAAATACATTACTAAGGCTCATTGGCTGATAAGAGAGGAAAAAAAACCTTAGGTACCAACTCTAAACTTTCTTAAAGGGGTTTGTCATAACTCCATGCTTTTTTAAGCTCTCTTTGCATAATCTTACTTTTTTAAGTGCTCTTGAATCATTCTTGATACAACAAAAGTAGAAAAATAGTTTTCTAGAATTAGGAGATTAGTTTTTCATGAAAGTTGTAAAATTGGTTAAATCTTAAAATCCCTACGTCCTTAAGCGTAACTATGCTTATTTGTATTCCAAGTGTCAAAAAAGTGTTCTTTATCAAAATGAACGATAAAAAATCCATTTTTTATCCTTAAAAAATCAACTAGAATAAAAAAAATGACTTTTAGATCATTAGCATTTGCAGAAAATAACTACTTCTCTATGGAGCTACTTCTCATTCACTTTGGTACAAAAGGTAAAGGAATAATTCTTGGATCCATTAAATTTGTACCTATTGGCTGTATATCGTTTGCTTGAGGCTTAAGAAGCCTTTTCGCTAGCATCAAAGAACCATTAGTCCTCATGAAGGCTTTAATAGGCATACGTGTGGATCACCGTTAGAGGTAGAATAGTTGGACTATTTTTTACCTTTAAAAGAAATCATAGCAATCAACCCATGGTGCGTTCATGCCAGGATCAACATGCTTAGAGTTATGAATCTCTAAGCAAGTATGATTTCTATCAGCTCTATGCTTTAAATTATAATCGGGTCACATGTATATCTTTTCCTAAGATCCTGAGGAAATCCAAGTGTTTCTTTGTTTGATTTTGTTGCATATGCTTAATTTTAATTAATTTATGCCTATTTTGATGTGGATGAGCTTGACATTTCCTTCCATAAATAACCTAAAACCATTTTTCTTTCATTTTTTACTTCTCCCTTCCCTTTTTTTTATCTCTCATTTTTTTTTACCCTTCACTAGGTTCATATAAACCGAAAGACCAACAACTGAGCCCTTATGTTTCGATCGCTGGTGATCAATCAATATCAAAACCTTACGCCGTGATTTTGACCTTTAATCCTAAATCTGATCTTAGTTTCTTAAATATCTAAGCCCAAAAACCTAGATCCAAGGCCAAAAATTCAAACTATTAAAACTTCAATCTCTATTTCAAGCTATTAGATTGACTCTAAAGTCAGACCATGGCCTCTTTGTATCCTAAAATAACCTTCCACCATTGGGATTTGCGAAACCAAGCCTTAAACTCTTTAAATAAAACAACTTAAATCATAGCTCTCCCATATCTTTTCTTGTCAATTTTTTGGCTTTTTTTGTCTCTATTACTATTGTTGGTTATTTTCCCTAATATTACAGTGTTGGTGAAGGGTAGTATGGAGGCCAAATGCCCACTTCATTCATGCTTGCATCTTGCCTTGTTGAATTATGTCTGATGAGGGCTCTTTGTTGCAACTCTCTTTTGTAAAGTCTCTAAATTCATTTTTTGATTACTTTAAATGAGGGATTTGCAGATGGTAACATGTGGACAAGGGTGTAAGAATCTATATTATCAGTGAAGTCTAGCCTTATTCAATAATAGTATTCAAAAATTTACAAAATAACATAAATTAGTAATGGAAACATTAAACACAAAAATAGCCAAACTTCCCTATAAAATTTTAGAGGGGATGTTAATGTGTAGTAAACAAAATAGATTTAATAAAGTTAAATCACACATCTATAAAAAGCTTACCTAACTCTCAAATATCATAATCTAGAGTTAAATTCAATCTAAGAGATCCCTGATGAGTGGTAGCTCAGCTCTCTAATAGGTTCTCCAAGGCAATGAGCAACACACTTGTCTTACCTCTAATGGTAATCCACACGGATGATAATGAGAGCCTCTTTAAGGATCGACAGTTCTCTAATGCTAGCTAGAAGACTTAATGAGTCTTAACCAAAAGATGACTGCAGCTTGGTTCTTCCTTCACCCAATCCAAAAATAATTCTAAGATAGTGTTTTGTCTTAGAGAAAGAAAGTAGGGTGGCGGTAATGGTGGTTTTTCTTTTTGGGGTGGCAATACGTGGTAGAACTTGAGAGAACTATTTTTCTTAAAAAGTAAAGTCACTTTAAAATGTTTAAGTTCTATTCAACACCCAATTGTTCTATCCTACTTGACTTTGCGTAATTCAATCTCCTCTAAAGAAAGGAGTTTCAATCAACTTCAATTGCTTGCATAGGTGAAACTCTTTCATGACAAGTAATTCAAACTTGATCAATCACTCATTACCTTAACCCTATAGCTAAAGCTAGCTCATCTCATGGGCATAGATGGTTTCAGCGAAAGCACCATGTACGAACCTAAAATCCATCTAGGTGCCTTGTAAGTAAGTTAGCTAAGTTAAGTTTCTTATAAAGTTTTTAACTCATAAATTAAATTCTTTATTTATCAAATAAATTGTTTTGTTTATCTTATTTAATAATTCAATTTATCCTATTTAATTGTCACATAATTAAATTAAGATAAATAATTAGAAACCATTGTAATTAATTATCTTTTTATGAATTCATAAATGTTATCTAAATAAAATTCGTAAATTAAATTAAAACATTTTAATTTAATAATAATCTTATTTAATTATCTAAATAATTTCATATTTTGATAAGATTATCCAAGGATTTTGATTGAGACATATCCACCATGTAATGTCTTAATTTAAACATTATCCATCTAGACTTAGTATGTCTCAATTTAGACAATAACTAGATAAGACAATCTTATATACTATATTTTTAAAAGATAGCAAAATCTTAGATTTCACAAAATCAAATTTTTTTGTCTTAAATTAATTCTTAGTCGAAACTTTTCAATTACGTCCTCCATTTAATCATCTTTTATTTAATCAAGTCAAGCTTAACTAAATCCCAATTTTAATTTGATCCTATTGTGTATGGTCCATTAGGTTCCCAACATGTTGCTAATAAACATAATTAATCTTACTAATCACGTTCATAGAACAAGAATGAGATCTAGCAACCCATCATGACCACCTAACTGTTAAAGAGTCGATATGAGCTCATTGAAACCTTTTAGTGACCAGCTTATCAGGGTAATGTGTCCTTTCACCATATACCTTACAATGGGCATAAGCATGGTACCATGTCAACTCATGCTTCAATCCATGTTCGATCTTCCAACTTAAGGTTAACGATCATGGATTTATGAGGAATGCTCTTATTGGAAAAACTAATCAAATGTCTAATGAAGTTTTTAAAATTTTGTTTTGATCTGGTTGTATTAAGTCATATTATTATATACAACAAACCCATTTTAATCAGTTATCTGAGTTGTAGATCTGAAGATGCCATCCAAGAATTCTTTGATCCATATGAAAGCTTCAACCAACTAGCCTTTTTCACTATTCTCCAATTCCAGGATAGTAGAGTGTGTAGGCACTTTTTGTCTCAATCAACTTTAGATTCATACAGCTTGATTCTTCTTAATGACCACCTTATGCCACTAGGTTTAGAATCACAAGATATTGTGATTAGAAATCTCCACGTGTGGCAACAAAGTCTAGAGAAAATACCTAAGCATAAGCTTCTTATTTATATCAAACAACAAGGTAGCCCCAATTTTAATTTTAATTAAAATAGTTATTTTATTAATTCAATCAAAAACCTATATGTGGTGCCAACCCTAATATAGGTGCCTATTATAATTCGGCCTAAACCTTAGTGTCCATAGACAAAATTTTGGCTCAAATTTATTTTGTGGAATTTAGCCCATTTAATCTGAATACTAATTAATTATGGTTAAACTATAAACTTTATTTAGCCTGATAATTTTTCATAACTTCAATTCTAATTTGAAATAAAATCATGGCATTTTTATTTGAATAGAATAATTATGCATTAATTATCAAAATAAAATTAACTATACCAAAATAATGAATTTAATCACAAATTAAAATAAAGAAATAAATAAAATAATTTTTTAATTTACTTAGAATACTATTTATAATTAATTAATAAATAAATATTTAATCAAGACTTAATAGATATTAAATTAATTATATAAATAATTAATTTCCCATGGCTAGTTAACTTATATTAATTCTTATATTTATCAAAAGATAAATATAATTAATTTCAATTCTTGTCTAAATAAATATTTAATCAAATTAAATATAAATCTAAATAAATAATACCAAAAAATTCATTTTCATTTATTTACCGAAGAAAACACCCACACTTCTGAAGTGAGTGAATCCATTGTTCCATTTCATCATATTGAGAATTTTCCATCTTCGGATATTTCGATCAATAACCAAGCATTAAGGAATAATATTGAGCTAGTAGAGGGACTAATTGGACATGTATAATTAGGCTCCAATAATCTATATATTAACTATTCTATCTTGAATAATTAATCATATAATTATTAATATCAAAGTCATAGCACTAAAGACTTGAGACTACACTCCTCATTATATACCATATTACGTAAGCTTTATAAATAGCCTTTTAGTCTAATGATCTTGTCAACTGTATAATACCCTTATATGATATCCATGATCAACTTAAGGTTAAAAGTTCATTTTACCTACTTGATCAACTTATCTTAAAGTTCCATTATACTCACCATGTGAAAATGATTGTCCACCATATTTGAATAATTTATCATTTGACATACAAATTACTGAGGCCTTATCCATTTTCGCTATACCGTATAATGCCTTTTAAAAGGATAAACATAACACTTTATGGGAGCTATGATTCCATATCTATAAGTAAAGCTCTCGTCGAATATAAGTTGTATGCCCAATGAACCAGTCTAGTAGCTTACTATTTTCGAGATGCTTTAGCCTTTGGGATGTTAAAGCATACAAGTTATACATATGGAGTCAATTGCTTGCTTATGATTAAGGTAATTACACAATGAATGTTATAAGTGAATTAATCCATGTAAGTGGACTTAATGATGGATTAATTGCACTTTAATCCAATCTAATATATCACCACCTCTAGGTAATATATCTATGTCTCTACTTAAGAGTTAAATCGCTCCTTATAAGCAAGACAAGCCATCTCCCTAATTAAATTTAGACGATATAATAGTTTTAATGTGAATTAATTGGTTATATTAACCCTAAAGACTATGGCCTATCAATTAAGACTAATTACCTTAGAATTTTGTTTTTCGCATATAAAGTCCATTATATGCATCATTCTAACGGTATAAGCATAAGTAGTCAACAAGCCATATTTGCTTACATTTTCTTTAACATGTAAATCTAAATAAGGACTGAATAGCAATGATATAATGAAAACTTAAATATATATATATATGCATATAAATAATCAGTTAAAATTAATTAAATACATCAAAATATCTTTCATCCTTAAGCCATTCCTAACAATCTCCCACTTGCCTTACAAGAGTAAATAAGTTATGTCTTGCATTCCTACACCCCTAACATACCTTTCAAAACTTCTAGCCCCTAAACTTTTAGTAAAAAGATTAGCAAGGTTGTCCTTGGATGTAATTTTACAGACATCAATAACTCTTTCCATCAGCAACTCTTTTATAAAGTGGTATTTGCTATCTATCTTTTTTGTTCTTTTGTGGTGTTAGATTCCTTGGTATTTGCTATTATCGTATTATTATCATAATAAAGTGTAATAGGTTTATCCATACAAGGAATCACCTTAAGGTTTTTTTGCGAAGTCGTTTCCTTAAACACATCAGAGGCAGCCACATGTTCAGCTTCTATCATGGAATTCGGTGCATAAGTTTGTTTTACACTCCTCCACATAATGGCGTCCCCTCCTACGATAAATATAAACCCAAAAGTAGATTTCCTTAAATCCCCTTAATTTTGGATGATAGAATCCATAAATCCCATGGGTGTTAGGTTTTTTTTCCAGAATTACCAATATATAGTTCCTTGTTCTCTTAAGTTACTCGAGTATATGCTTCACGACTTACCAATGCTTGTTACCAGGGTTTAACTGATATCAACCTATAATACCAATTGCATAATAAATATTTGGTCATGTGTAAAGAATATCTTTCATGAGACTACCCTATAGTAGATGCATAAGGGACTTTTTTCATGTGCTCTTTTTTTCAAATGTCTTAGGGTAAACATCTAACGAAAGAGTGAATCATGCCTAAAGGATTGTGAACTTTTCTTAGCATCTTGCATTTCACACCTTTCAATAATTTTATCAATCTATAAAGCTTGGGACAAAGCTATCATATTATTCTTTTGATCTCTAAATAGATGAATGCCTAGAACATAATTAACTTCCCCTAAATCCTTTATGTCAAACTATTACGACAGCCATAATTTGACTGATGACAAGTTCCCTACATTATCCCAAAAGAGTAGTATGTCATTGATGTAAAAGGTTATCCTTTTTAATACATTTATAAACACAAGCTTCATCAATGTTGTGTTTAAATCCAAGGACCTTGATTGCTTGGTCAAACCTTTGGTTCCATGAGTGTGAGGCTTACTTTAATCCATAAATAGATCTAAGTAACTGGAAAACTTTCAATTCCTGGCCTTTTATTATAAACCTATCTAGTTGTATCATATAGATGCTTTCATCAAGATGGCTATCCAAGAATGTGATCTTGACATCTATTTGCCAGATCTCAGTAATCGAGAGCTGCAGCAATGGATGAAAGAATGCAAATGGACTTTAGAATTACAAAGGCAAAAAGGTTTTATCGTAATTGACACCAGTGTTTTGCATATATCCCTTTGCTACTAGTCTAACCTTAAAGGTTCCAACTTTTCCTTTAGCATTCCTTTTTTGATTGTAAACCTACTTTCACCCAATAGGTTTAACCCCTTTAAGAAAGCCTACAAGCTCCCAGTGTGAGCACATACTCTGTGCACCCAAGGTAAGCATGCCTTACACACCCGGAGGTGTGCTTCCACTCGTTAGAGTGGGTAGATATGCGTCTTGCACACATAATGCATACGTACCCACTAGCCTCACTTGCCATCCCCCATGTCCGACCAAGCTAAACCCCTACTGATGGGGTTTGTACCCTAGTAGCACCATTAGTGGCTAGAACCCTAGTGGCTTTAAGTTAAGGTTATGAAGTGTTAGGGTTTTCCAGTACGAATACCTATGCCCAAGAAATCTACACACCATCACGACTATTGCTTCTAGATAAAAGTTGTTAATTCTATATCACTTTTTAATTATCAGAAAATAAACAAGTTAATTTGAAAATAATTTACGATCTTCAAATCTTTAACTTTCAAGTACAATTTGCAAAAATATATGAAGAAAATAAAAACAAACCTATGTGGTGATGACAGACCACATATAATTACAAACTTGATAAAAACCTAGATACATCAATTCTAAAATGTAAGAGATCATGATCTGCAAATAATAATTATGTAATATATCATGATAAACAAAATAATAGAGATCCTAGAATTCTAACTCTCTAATAATTGAATCCATACATATTTAAGGAGAATTTTGATTAAGAGTTTTATGTATATAAAATAATCACGACCTGGCTCGAATACCAACTGTTGGAAAATTTGATCAGATGCATAGTGGAAATTTTAAAATTATTTTTAATTTAATCGTATTAAATTGTGTTGTTATATACAATAAAACCATTTTAACCAGTTACTTGAGTTGTAGATTTGAATATGCCATCTAAGAATCCCTAGATCCGTGTGAAAGCTTCAACCAATTAGCCTTTTTTCCACTATTATCTAATTCTCAAATAATAGAGTGTATGGGCATTTTTTTCTCTTGATCAACTTCGGATTCATATGGCTTGATTCTCCTTAATGACCACCTTGTACCATCAGGTTTAGAATCACGAGATATTATGATTAAAAACCTCCAAGTGTGCTCCAAAATCTAAAGAAAAATCATATCATAAGCCTCTTATTTATATCATATAAAAAGGTAGCCCTAATTTTAATTTTAATTAAAATAATCATTTTATTAATACCATAGAGAACTCATATACAGCACCAACCCTAGTTTAGGTGCCCACTATAATTTAGCCTAAACCCTAGTTCCCATAAACAAAATTTTGGCCCAACTTCATTTTATGGAATTTAACCTATTTAGTTTGAATACTAATTAATTCTAATTAAACTATTAGTTTTATTTAGCCTAATAATTTTTCATAACTACAATTTTAATTTGAAATAAAATCATAGCAATTTTATTCAAATAAAATAATTATATAATAACTATAAAAATAAAATTAACTATAACAAAAAATTAATTTAATCACAAATTAAAATAAAAATAAAATAATTCTTTAAATTTATTCAGAATATTATTCACATTTAATAAATAAATCTTTAAACAAGACTTAATAGATATTAAATTAATTATATAAATAATTAATTTTCTACATCTATTTAATTTAAATTAATTCTTATATTTATCAAAATATTTATATAATTAATATAAATTACTAATTCTTGTCTAAATAAATATTTAATCAAATTAAATATATATTCTAAATAAATAATACCAAAAAATTCATTTTCATTTATTTATTAAAAAAAACGCTCGCACTCCTGAAATGAGTGAATCTGGTGCACCATTTCACTATATTGAGAATCTTCTTCTATCTTTGGATATTCCAATCTATAATCAACCATTAAGGAATTATATTGAGCTAGCGGAGGGACCAATTGGGCATATAATTAGGCTCCAATAATCTATGTATTAATTGTTCTATCCCAATTAATTAATCACCTAATAATTAATCTCAAAGTCATACCACTCAAGACCTGAGATTGCACTCCTAATTATACCAATTATGCAAGCTTTGTAAATAGCCTTTTAGTCTAATGACCTTGTCTTTTGTGTATTACCTTCATGTGATATCCATTATCAACTTAAGGTTAAAAGTTCATTTTGCCCACTTGATCACCTTATCTTAAAGTTCAATTATACTCTCCATGTGAAAATGGTTGTCCACCATATGTGAACAATTTATCATTTGACATAAAAATGATCAAGGCCTCGTCAATTTTCACTATACCTTATAATTCCTTTTAAGAGAATAACCTTAATTCTTTATAGAGCTATGATTCCATATCTATAAGTAACGCTCTTATTGATATAAGCTATATGCCCAATAAACTGATCTTGTAGCTTACTACTTCAAGATGCTTTAGCCTTTGGAATGTCAAAGCATACAAGTTATACACATGGAGTCAATTACTTACTCAGGATTAAGGTAATTACACAATGAACATCAAAAGTGAATTAATCGATGTAAATAGACTTATTGATGGATTAACTACCCTTTGTTCTAGTCTAATATATCACCACCTCTAGGTAATATATATCTATCTTTGCTTATAAGTCAAGTTGCTCCAAATGACCAAGACAAGCCATTTTCTCAATTAGATTTAGATGACATAATAGTTTTAAATGAGTTAATTGCTCATACTAAGCCCTAGATTATGGACTATCGATTTAGACTACTTACCTTAGAATGTTGTCTTTTCACATATAAATTCCATTATATGCAATAAACATAAATAATCAATGAGCCATATTTGTTTACATTTATTTTAACTTGTAAATCTAAATAAGGATAGAATAGCAATGGTATAATGAAAACTTAAACATATATATAAATCATACATTAAAATTAATTAAATATATCAAAATGTCTTTCATCTTTAAGGTATTCCTAATAGCTTCCTCATAATTCACTATGCTTTGGCTAAAGTCTTTAATTCAATTAATCTTAGTCAAGATTATTTGAGATATTTCTCCAATTGCACTCAAAGTGGTTAACCTTTCTGGATCACTCATCTATCTACCAAAAGGATCATGCCATAACTAACATACCATTATTTGGTATGCATCCATTATGGATGCATTTGTAGTAAATCTATGTATGAAACTCCTTATATGAGATTACTTGGTATCACAAGTTTGAGAACTATTTACACGATTGGTATATGAGAACATAATCCATAGACACTTAAGTGACTAATTCCAAATAGAGTTCATATGAGCCATGTTCAGTGAACTTGTTTCCACAAAACTAGCACCCATATGCAATCTCTAAGTATCCTATATACTTTAACTTTTATGAGATCAAAGTGGTGCATGCATCCAATGCGTGAAGGCTTAGTGTGTGCTAGTTTTTATGCATTGTCAATGCCCTGTCTTGACAATACGATGACTAGAAACATTTTTAGAAATACAGCTTTGGTGCAAATGATTTCATCATCAGAATGGTTTATTATCTTTGCAAGGCCATTGTGTTCAAAGACTTTAGCAAATTAGTGTTTACATGATGGTCAATCATACCACTAATATGAAGGAAAACCTTTTTCAATATAATATAGTAACATGTATATAGTTAATTGACTATGTATCCCATGTCCCAATCTAATTGGCTCAAGGGCATATGTTAATAAAAAGGGCTAACAAAGGCTTAAGGGCAACAGGTGAGATGCTAGGCTTAGAGTGGCTAAGGTAAGGGCTCAACAATAAAGAGCTTGCCTAATTCTACCAAATTGATAGAATTATTATGTCTCTTGAGCTTCAGATTGATCATCTGATGCTTCAACTATTGGCCTAGGTTCCATAGGAATGTTTACTTATGCTTTTTGAACTTATTCAAGATCAATTCTATTCCACTAAACCCTTCACTTAGAAATATTTTCTCTAAGTGTCCATGTGTTGAGATAAATACCTTTCACTTATTGGACTTATAAAAATCATATCTAGCAGTTTCTTTAAGACACCCCATAAACATACATTTGACTGATCTTGCTCTAAGCTTATCACTATACACTTCATATAAGCAGTACATCCTTAAATCTTTATGTAAGATAAATCTAGCTTTTTACCTTCTTATATTTCATATGGTATCTTATCAATAGATTTGGATGGAACCTTATTCAAAAGATGATCAGTAATTTCTATGGCATATCTCCAAAAGGATTCAAGATGCTAGCCTTAGACATCATGGAATGGATCATGTCTAATAAAGTTTGGTTTCTCTTCTCAAACATTCCATTGTATTATGGAGTTTTGGGTAGAGTCCATTGTGATAGAATCCTATTCTTAGTCAGATGATCCAGGAATTCTTAACTTAAGTATTCTCATCTTTGATCCAATCT
>JBBYHO010541203.1:22056-36693 GCA_038382025.1 Adansonia gregorii
CATTGTGATAGAATCCTATTCTTAGTCAGATGATCCAGGAATTCTTAACTTAAGTATTCTCATCTTTGATCCAATCTAAGAGATGGAATACTTTTGCTAGTTTGTTTCTTTACTTCAGCCCCATACTCTTTGAACTTTTTGAAAGCTTTAGACTAGTACTTCATTGGATGCACATGCCTATACCATGAATAATTATTGGTAAAGGTAATAAAGTAAGAATACCATCTTTAGCCTTTGTATTCATTGCTCTATAGACACTACATTTTATCCGAGCCATCATTCAAGGCATCAGAGGTCATTATCCTAGGCCTCATTGGAGTCATTCAAATGAGCATGGGTCAGTTTCCCATTATTTTTTACTAAGATGAGGTATTCAAAAAGCCTACAATACATGCAAGTTATATTGGTGCATATGCATTGATACAAAGTTTTAGTATCACTAAAACTTTACATTTTTAAATATAGTATCAATAGAGAGGATTTGGTATCAATATCTAAGGTGTGGTTCGATAGTTAGCAAGATTATATCGATGCAAGCCTTGGTAGTAGCTAAAATCATGATTTTTGGCCAAAGTTATTGATATACAAGCAAAAATATTGATACAGACATTTGTAGTATTGATACAAGTCTCTAAGTCTCGAGACTAGGAACTTTTTTTATTATTGGTATCAATACAGACTTCATTATATCGATACTGGTTGGCAAAATGTGCCTTGTGTATTGATTCAAAATGCTTTGTATTGATAGACTAAGGCATTTTTACCCAATTTGAGCACCATTGATACAAAAATCTAACTTAAAACAAATTTTTTGCACCAAAATCATTAAAATTCATATTGAACCTCAACTTTGGGCTTATGATTAGATTTGAAAAAAATTTTAAGGCCGAATAGCAATGATAAAGGACATTTTATAACATTATGCAATTTGCTAAAGGATAAAACTGATTTTTCTCAATGCTCAGCTTTGTAAAGTGGCCTTGATCTACTATTTTTATGAGCAAACCAATGAGCTTGCATGGCAGATAAGCATGGCAACTTGTCTATGCATGAGGTACATGCACCAAAACCTTATAATATGCTTGCTTTTTGCATTTTTTTTGTCTTCATATTCACATGGCTATATGTGCCAACTTTGGCTAAGTGGAGAAAAACACAAAATAAACTACTCTCTACTCATACATTCCTAGTAGAAAACACTCACTTTCATACATTTTCTCAATATTCCTTAACCACTAAAAAACTAAAAACCCTCATCTATTCTCATAGCTCTTTCAAACCACCATTAAAGGCCTTCTAAAACCCTCTATTCCACTTATTTTTCCTCTAAAAAATCCCCTTCATCAACACCATAACTAAAAGAGCTCTTTTTTTAATATTTTTTGCTAATCACCATCAAAAAGGGGACAAAGTTAAGTCCAAAGTTTCAAAGAAAAAGACTAAAACTTAAAGCTTTTGGTATATTTTCTCCCCTATTCTTGTTTTCAACATTTACATCATCTTATTGACAGTTTTTATGTTACCATGACTACTCTAAGAACTTTCATGCATTATTATGGCCTTGATTAGGGTAGCTTTAGGATTTTAATAACCTTCTTGATGCCTTAATGTTGCTTGGATGGTCAAACATTCCATTTATTTTCACCATCATAGTAGACTTTTTCATGCATTTTTTTGTCATGTTTCATCCACCCTCACATGTTCAGCTCATACATGAATGTTTGCCCTAACATATCTTGAGAATATTCATGCATTTTGGCAGGTTTCATGGAACAAAAATGTCATCTTGAAAATTTTAGCATATTTTTCCTTATTTAAACATGTTTATATCATTTTTGATAGCATGATTCTTAATGTCATTTAAGAAGTTAATAGTTCATGTCTTCTTCCTATTTATTTCCTTGCATTTTTTCCATATTTTTCTCACCAAACTTCATCTTTTTGTTTAGATGTACCATTTATGTTCATCTTCATGCATGTCATATTTTGTTCTTAACATGTTCATCAAAATTTTGCTTGTTGACTAAAAAAAAATCTAATTTAAAAAAAAAATTTAAGTCTATGTTGTCTACAACAAATGGATATTAGCATGGTTTTAATGTTTCCACAAAATTTGTCCTCCAATCTTGAGGATAAATAAAGCTTTCTAGTTCTAGATTCAAGGTTAAATTAACTCCAAAATTTTGTTTTTCAAAAGAAAAATAACTCTTTTATTATTAAAAATATTAAGTCTTGATCTTAAGTTTAGTCCCCTCATTTGTGGCTTGGTCAACGAGTTATTCCATTGTCCTAAACTACTTTGGGATTGTGGAATGAATTCATGATGCCGATTTCCTTTCTATCACAGATATTCAGACATCTTGGCTCAAGTTTAGTCCTGAGAAACCCAAAATATAGAAAAACTCCCATGTTTTTGATATAACAACACCATGCCTATCACTTAAAAATCATTTTTAGCCTCAAAACTGAATTTTTTTTTAATATTTTTCCTTGAAAGAACATGGTAGTACCTTTCCAACAATCTATTATTTCCACCTGAATCATTTCCAATAAGGGAGATATGATTTTTTGAGCCGTTGCTCTCTAGAACCCCTGAAACCAACGAATTGCATGCTGTTTTGATTAGTCCAACCCACTCAATGATTTTTTTAATTTTTAAAATATTTTCCCTAGAAAGTTTGTAAAATTCTCTTATGGAAATGTATTGTTTGCAATTAAATAATCCTACATGAGTCTGAGGTAACTTTTCAAAGTCTGTTACACCTTTCCCTTGCACATGCTACTAGTGTCAAAACAAACCTAACTTTAAAAATTAATTCCACCTAGAAAAAGATTTTATAGAATTTTTGGAATATTTTTATATTACTCTTTATCGAGTCACTTTTCTACAGATACCATATTCACCCTCAAAAAGCATTCAGATAAACCCGAAATACATTTACGAAGAGAGATAGTATGATGTCATCCCTTGTTTTTGGAATTAAAATCAACTTAATTTCTCGAACCACCTTTATCAAGATGTTCGAACGTCTTCATATGCACCCGGTTGATTCCTTATGGAGTTACATACCATAACACAAGCCTTACAGGCTCAAATTAATGCTAAAACAAAAAGATAATTTTATTCAAATTCTCAATTTTTATTTTCAATATAACCTTTTTCACCCAAAATATTCATTTTTCCCAAAATATCCAAATTTTCATCAATAGGGACACTCCAACCCTACCTATCCAGGGGGATACTTTAATCCTACTTTTCATTCCAAACCTCAATTTTCCCTCCAGCAAACCCTTTAGAGACTTCTAATTAAAACCTTTTTAATATACATCCAAAATTCTCACCTTTGAGGATACTCTAACCTTATTTTTTGAGGGGATACTCCAACCCTGCTTTTTACCTAAAACTAAATTTTCTTTCTCCTAAAACATTTAAGTCTTTTAATCAAAACCTTATTTTGAACACATCCAAAATCATCACCGTTGGGGATATTCTAACCCTATCTTTTAAGGGGATACTTCAACCCTTCTTTTCAAATTTCATGCAGAATCTAAAATCTCTCTCGTGATTATCCCCAAGTTTAGTAATAAAAACCTCTTTTTCCTACCCCTAAAGTTACCACCGATTCCAAACGTGTCTTAAAATTGTCATTCCAGTTATTCCTTAATAGTCAAAGATAATTATGAGATAAATTTCGATCGTCCCTCCCTTTTTATTTTTTTTGTGCATTTTTCTACAACATCATTATATTCTTTTTCATCTTACAAACACAATTCCCTTTGTAATGACCATTATGCATTCATATATTAAAATTGTTTTCAAAAATTATAAGGCAATGTTCCATGTCAGTATCTTTCTAGTGCTTGACATCGAATATCCAAATTTTTAAAATATAATTCAAAAATTTTTCATCAAAAATCCCTATATTCCTCGCATTTCAAAGGTGCGTAGGTAATCTAAATTTTTTTTCAAAACTTAGATCTACAATTTTCATAAAAATTCATGCATTAAAGGGATTATTTCAAAACAATGATAAATGGAACCAATTAAACAAAAAGCAAAATGCGACATGGTTAGGGGGTACCAATTTTAGGTGTTGTGGTGGTGCTAATCCTTCCTCATGGATAACCAACTCCCAAACCTAATTGATGAATCACTAGACCTTGTAGACCTTAAAATTAATGTTTCAAGTTTCTTGACTTAAAATATTGTTTTCAATAGCCCTCTGATCATGCCTAGACTAAAATGATCGATGACAACTCCAAATTTATGACCACTTCATGGTAGCCTTCTGAAACTAGTTAGATAAGCAATTCGCCCGAGGATCTTTTTTCCCTCTATAGTATTATGCCTACTTCATATCTTAATCAAAGGATGACCCAAGGGCTCTAACCAACATACCTGCAACATACTTTTTTTCAAGTCGTGCAAGCTCCTTTGAATTGCAAACAAAAGGATATAGCAATAGCTCAAGGACTCCACTGAAGAGAACTTAAAGAGTTAGACCTATGACTAGCTATGTCTTACCTAGTTCTTGGTTTTTTGGGTTTCCATCATTATTTAGATATAATCCCCATCTAACCTTTTACCTTTCTGGTTTTGTCTTGTAATGTCAGGGACTACTCTATTCCCAAATAGATATTAATTCAAATAAGTATGGTAATATATGGGTAAGACAGAAGGTTTGATTATCTCCCTAACACACACTATGCACATACATTTGCATTAAAGTCCCACTAAACTCCATGATAAGGTGAGCATCCTAATTATTGGGAGGAAGTGAGCTATCCACCTTCGTGAGTACCATTTTGTATAGTCATAGCAAGGTTTTCTAGGTGTAAATTACCAATGTCTCTTGTGAGTACCCCTCCATATTTGCATAAAGGAATACATCTACCAGATCGAACTTGTTCTATCAAACTCGTGATGGGCCTAAGATTGAGTGCCTTGGTTGTCCTTACCAGATAGAGAAGTGATTTAGATACCAATTAAGGCATCAACTTAAACCCTTATAGTGAACCTTATGAACCAAACCATGTTAAACAATATCAAAGTAGTGCAAGAATAACCCAAAAAATAGGGTCACTTAGGGAAACATTTCTTATCTTTACTATTATACACTATGGTTACATAAGTGGTGATGGACGAACATTATCATCCTTATTTGTCATTTTATTTCATGATCATTTTTTTCCAAGGCATGCCGTTATGCTCAACAACTAACCCTTTTCAATAAGCAAGTGATGACAAGCAAATGCCATTGCCTATAATGTGCAATGTCATCCTAAAAGAATCATATCTGACCTAAACAAGCCGTCATGCTTCCAGAAAATGGCTTAACGTGTACTCGCCACTTAGTTGATCAATTTTTGTTTTCATAATGTACCATCCTACCTCATCGAATATGACATTATGTTGTCCATTAATTATCACAACATTCATAATTGTTATATCTGGCCCTAAGCATCATAGTGATTATTGTTGGGACAATTTTGTTGATGCATCTTTGTTGCTATTCTTTTATTCCCTTATTCTTTTGCTTATATTCTGTATGGTCACCAACTCATTTTTTTCTATTTAATGGATGATTATTTCATCATAATCATCATCATTATGGGATAATTGGCCAATGATTCAGTGTTTAACAAGGGGTGTTTGTGATGGATCAATAGTCCATTTCTGATCTAAAGCCTTTTGAAAAAGTCCGAGCATGGTCAGCGCAACAATAGCATAAAGATGAGGATGTTTTCAAATATGTCTTAACGATGCATAAAAGGGTCAAGATAAGATACCATCAAAATGATTGGCAAGATCTGAAGCATATATGGAACAGTTGAGCAATGCTGCAAGGGAATCATTCATGAAGAAGTATGAAGGCATAGCCCTTTTACTCTAGGTTCGTTTGGATATTGGCCTATTATGAGCAGTATCTCAGTTCTAAAGCCCAACATCTTGATGTTTCACTTTTAGTTGCAAGGATTTGGTCCCCAAAGTCAATAAATATGTCATGTTACTTAACATTAAAAGGGCTAAGATTGATTGAATGTCTTGTAAGGCTTTGTAGACTTTAACTTTCAAGAAAGGATTAGCTTAGATTCTTGAGGTAGTGGAGTCCTAAATCAAGATCATATCAACATGAAAAGAAACATGGGCCATTCTAAAGGAAGCAATATTGAATGCCATTGACATCTAAAAAATTTAAGACATCTAAGAACTAGCAATATATGGTCTAGTTATATTTTCAAAAATCTTAGGCTATGTTGAAGGGACGATAGCGGATCTCTTTTTTCAATTATGTTGCAACATCAATCCTGCACCTACCATCATTCTTGAAACTATTTGAGCTCTTAGCTTTTGCAAGAAAATGGGGATGGGGCACTTTATCAGATGGGGCACTGCTTCTTCATATTTGGCTTATTAGCCACTTTTACCTCGAAGTGAAGAGAATGTCATGCAATTTCTTGCCCAACTTTAGCCCTATCTCCAAGGTCTTTGAGAAGGAATGGTGCTAAGACAAGTCCAAGGAGCAATGGATCTAGAAATTTCAAAATCTTGGAGGGGAAAAGGTGGCATGAAAGGCCTCTTGGTTTTCACTATAGATAAATATATATTGACATGGAGATTATAGTTATGCACCACTTATAGGATTATGCGAAACCACTAGCTTTGCACCTATCCTAGTCCTACAACAATTTTAGCACCAATAATGCATCCCTTTTATTCAAGACTTTGAGCAGTGGGATTTCGATTATAGAGAGCCTGACTAGAAGTTGAAAGTTCATCTAGCCTTCCATGCATGGAGACAAACCTCATATTTGGAGAAGCATTAGAGAGGAAGTAGTATGACTCCTAGATATGATAAGTGGAGAATCCATTGCATTAATGATGCCTTACCTTTGTCTGGTGCTGTAACATCATGGGTATCAATTAATGAATTTTCTTTTAAGATCGAATTGCTCAAGTGTGAGTTCAAATAAAACAAGTCAAATTTCACTAAGGAAATCACTTATTTAAAAGAAGAAAATAGTCAACTAGAAATGGATCTCTATCTTTAGGATGGCGAAATGAACTGGGTTATCAATAAGAAAAATTACTCTAGGGAAGATCTTGAAAGACTGACAAAAAACTAGGTGGAATTTAGTAAAGCAAACAAATCTCAATGCCCTAGTAAGTCATCAACTGAGCAGGAGGTAGAAATTGCTACCCTCGAAAAAGAGTTGCATTAATGGAAAGAAGAGGTCAGGGTCAATGAGGAGAAGCATGTTAGAACTTGTGCCCTCATATCAACTTACCAAAGGAAGAATAGATGTCTAAAAGCTTGTGTCTAAGCTTTAACACTAAACCATGTCAAGAATAAGACTCTAAAATTCAGAATTCAAGATTTAGAGCATTCCTTACAAGCTCACCAAGTCCAAGTTGATGAGTTAGTAACAGCCTCCAAACAATGAGAGTATGAGTGGCTACAAATGGTTATCAGGCATGCTAGAATTATCAAGGCCACTATCGCTATCCCACTGAGTAGATTCAAGTGACCCAGTTAAAGGCTAAGGACATGATGGATGTGGCCTGATCCCTGATACATGATATCTTACTTATCGAAGCCCATAAACAAGAATTATTTTATTTTTGGAACATGTGATCAAGCAGTGTAACTTTGTTAGGCATTTCCAAATGTAATCATGTGTAATTAAGATATTTTGTTGCTTTAATGAAAAATGCCATTGATAAGCTATCACTAATCTAATTGTCCCTCTTGCATTTGCATGACTAACCTAATTCTTTTGTTGCTTTATTCATTCATGTTAATAGTCATCTACTATCTTGATTGCATACTTACCATAATCTCATCAAGCATGCCCATGACACATTCATAAAGGTCTAATCTAGTAAAATCTAAAATAAAGGTGCTATAGAACCTACCATTTATCATTGGCATAACATTTGCAATTATCAAAAAGCCATGGAAAATGATCACCAAGCTCGTATTAAATGACTTAAACTTATGATTAAGTAGTCTGAGAAGTAATCACTCTAAAAAATGAGGAACTCCAAGCTTAGATTGCGAAATCAACTAAACTATTATCTGAAGTTTTAAAGAAAAAGGGCAAACAATCATTGACACGAAAAATGAACAATTCAATCCTGAAAGCAACTTGAACGATGGCATTGAAGCCATAAACACTCAAGAAGGGGCATCACATAAAAAATATCCTCCAGCAAAAATGATCCTATTAACTTAACAGTTCTTATACATTAACCCTAAAAGGTGTCCCATCTAGTTTAAGAATTTTAAAGTGCAAGCTCTTCACTGACAAAACCTATAGTCCTAGATCTTGATGAACAAAATTACCAAGAAAAAGCAAAGTGATCTTCAAAAAATAATAAAGACTTAAACAAGTTCCAGTAACTAAAAATGTGCCATTGGGCTATCAAATGAAGTAACAAATTTGGGATTGTTGACACTAAATCTTTTGGATTGGATTTCTATCTTTTTATCCCACTTAAATTCAAAGTGTTAAAGTTTGAAAAATACAATAGGACTACAAAACCCATAGCCCATATTCGCATGTACTATCGTAAGGTAGCTGGATACGAAGAGAATGAAAAGTAGGTAACTCATTGCTTCCAAGATAGCCTAACTGGGGCAGCCATCTGTCAGTATACAGGGCTTGATCTCATAAGAATTCAAACATGGGAAGATTTGGCCCACACTTTCCTCGATCAATACAAACACATATCCTACTAGGCCTTGGATCGTCTTTCTCTTATCAATATGGAAATGAAAACCCCTAAGAGATTCAAATAGTATGCTTAGAGGTGGAAAGAGGAAACAGCTTAAGTTCACCCTTCTTTAACAAAGAAAAAAACAAAGAAAGAAATAATGGTCATCTTTGTTAACATCCTGTAAATATTGGTAGGAAATACCATGAAAAATTTTACCAACATGGTTATATCGGGCAAAATGATCGATAATGCTATCAAAAAGCTAGATATCTAGTCGAGAATCATCTAGCTCAACCAAAAAGTTAATGACTGAGGGAAAAGAGAAAGACATGAATGCTGTTAGCGAAGGCCTTGCTAAGTTCACTCAAAATCCATATACAGCAAAGGGTATGTACTTCCCAAACATGTTGTATCTAGGTTTTAACCCTCACTCACTAGTGCCATAACTAGTCCATTCTATTGGGCATGCTTTAATAATAAATTTCATACTAAATCTCGCTCAAGACATAACTTAAAGCGCATAAACCTATAACACAAACAATGCAAGAGCTCCAAATAATCAACAAGCACCCTAGGAAAATGAACACTTTAAGCCACTTCCTTACTCCTCTAAAGAGATTTAGTTTTGTCTATTAGTAGGTTAGCTAGTAGCCCCAGTATTCATAAACCTAAGATCACCTATAAATCCCAAATGGTATGATAAAAATGCCTATTATGAGTACCATGCCAGAGCACAAGGTCACTCTATTGAGAATTGCACCTTATTCAAGAGAAAAATGCAGAGTATGCTAGAAAAGGGTATGATATAGGTCGAACAAAGGCCTACACCTAATGTTGGAGCCAATCCACTTCTTAACCATAAGGAGCGAAAAATGAATGCAGTGATTGATGGGAAAGGTTGCTAGGTTAAAACAAGCACTAAAGAAGTAAAGACATCGATGAGTTAGGTATGGCAAGCATTTGCGAAGGTTGGAATAGTGTCAAATGGCGTAAACTAGAGTAAAGAAACCACTAAACTATTTTGCTACCATTACGATTAAGGCCACAATTTGCAACACTATCCACTTTAAGGTCAACGAAAAGATAATGGATCAATTTAAAATCGACTTTTATGAAGAGTGAGATAAATACATCAATTTATCTATAAATACCATAAATAAAAAAAGACATACGACAACTAGGTTTCAGATTGTTTCTCTCTTGCGAGCATGAAAAAGAGAGCTGACGAAAGTTTCAACTAGTACACTCTAAGGTGGATGGAAGAGGCCAGCCAGATTCACCCCTCGTTGATAGAGAAAGAGATGATTGTTAGATTCATCAGCACCTTATTATAAGAAAATAGTAAAGAGCATCCCAAAAAACTTTGTAAATATAGTCGTATTATGTGGAGTGATTAATGATGCCATGAAAAGTGACTTAGACAAAAGAATCAACTTAAAGGGAAAAGGGAAAAAAAGGTCAAGGCTGAACAATAGCCAATATTCGATGTCAAAACCAGCTCATCCGAAGCTTAACTAAATCAAATGCGAATGGAATGGTTATTAAAAATGACTACAAGATCATACAGAGTTTAGATAAGTTCACACACCAATGAATCTGGTTTGGCAAATCCTAGTACAAGCTAAGTTGGTTAATAGGGCCTAAAAGGGTAGAAGAAAGAGCATGATTTTCATACCATCTATGAACACACTCTTTAAACATGCAAAGAGTTTCATGCTATGGTTTAAACAATGATGAATAAAGGTGGCATTGAATTCTATAATACGAAGCGAGCCTTACATACCAAGTTTGCAAGTGATACCATTAATAAACACCATGAAAAGAGATAAGAAAAATACTCCCTAAAGGGTTGGAAAGCTATTGGTCTTTTTTGACAACTGAACAAGTACCAAAGCTGCCTCTGTTTAGCCCATGCCAAAGATGATTGTTCAACTTCCATCCCCTTTCCCTTATAAAGACAATAAAGTCATTCCTTAGATATACAAAAGTAAAACTTTAATCATCGAAGAATCTAGTCAACAAGTAGTAAATGTTGACCTCTCTAGAGTAAGCCATCTAACTTAGAGTGGCAAATGTGATGCCATAGCTCCATCAAGAAAAGAAACATAGCAAAAAAATGCTACTATTACCCCTCAAGCACCAAAGTTCGCAACCACAGAATTAGATCTGACAGCTATCAAAGAGCCATTGAGTGAGAAAAAAGCTATAGAATTCCTTATGTTCATCAAGCATAACAAATATAGCATTTTCAATTAGTTGAACCAGCAAACCACCAAGATATCAGTGCTGTCACTACTATTAAACTTTGAAGCTCAGAGGAATGCTCTCCTTAAGGTCTTGAATAAGGCATATGTCCCTTCTGACATCTCAATAGGCTAGTTACATTACCTAGTATGCAACATCACTGTTGAGACCTATATATCTTTTAGTGACGATGAGATCCCATATTGAGGAAGGGGAAACTATAAAGCCCTTCACATCACCACATACTATAAAGGTAGCACGTTGCCTAAAGTGCTCATTGATGGCTTGTGCATAAGAAAAAGAAAATAAGCTTAAAAGAATTATGAAAAAAAGGTGGCTCATCTGTTGGGATAAGACCTAGGCATTAATCAATGTCACTTTTGTCACTTCAAGAAAGTTAATGTCCGAGAGGATATGTGAATATCAGCTCTGACAATGTTGCATTCATAGCGAATAAGGCATTTAGGGATTTCTCTATTAATGCAATCAATTAGCCAAAGACGTCAGTAACGGACTAAGAGACTAGTCTATGCTCTCTAGGATTTGTTCCAAGTTTTTGGACTAAAACTAAGATTCTTGTACTATTCAAGTCTATTTCAAACTAATGCTATGAACTAAACCTATATGCTTCTACCTAAGAGCATTATAAGATCCTTTGTATGGACATCCTTTTATTAAATATTATTAATGAAAATGACTAAGCATTATGTATTTTATTTTTGTGTCACATTTTCATAGTTCTTGCCAAACTCTTAAACCTTTCTCTACATATTTTTCTACCTATATTCTTCTTTTCCATATTTTTAGGTACCTGGATAAAAATGACATGGATACTCATATTTAGATTTTGGATTTCAATTTTCAACAATCGATCTACACTAATAAGGTCAGGCCTGAAGGTGATTTTGAAAAAAAAAATCCTTTCAGACCTGTTAAGATTAATTGAGCAAGAAGAAAAATAGATATTACCTAATGAAAGACCCGCTCAAACCATAAACCTAAGAATGAAAGAATATAAAAAAAAAAGGTCAAGATTAAAACCTCTATAGACCCATCAACTTAAGCCGAATTGATAAACATTCTCCAAGAATATCAGGATATGTTTGCCTCGTCCTACTAAGACATGCCCAAATTAGACACAAACATTTTAGTCCATAAAGTTCCTTTCAAACCTGAATGCAAGCCCATACAAAAGATTAAAAGGATGAAACTGAAGATGCTCTTGAAGATTAAAGAAGAAATGAAGAAGTAACTTAAGGCAAGATTTCTCAAAGTGGCTAAATGTTCTTAAAAAATATGTTAAGGTGCCGATGTATGTAGACTATAGGGACCTGAACCAAGGTAGCCTAAAAGATAATTTCTCTTTGCCTCACATTGATAATTTAGTAGACAATATCACCAAAAATGAACTATTTTCCTTCATGCATGCATTTTAGGTTACAATCAAATTAAAATAATAGTTAAGGACATAGAGAAAACCATTTTCGTGACCATGTAGGGCACTTTTTGCTAAAAGTAATACCATACGGGCTCAAGAACGCCAAGGCAACCTATTGAAGGCCAATGGTAACACTATTCAATGATCTAATGCATAAAAAAATAGAGGTCTACATGGACAATATGATCACTAAATCATTAAAGAAGAGTGAACTTGCTGCCAATCTATGAAAACTTTTTAAATGGCCTAGCTAATACCAACTCAAACTAAATCCCACCAAATGCACATTTGGTGTCACATCCGGCAACCTTTTAGGCTTTATTGTGAGTGAACAAAGAATAAAAGCCGATCCCAACAAAGTTAAGGCCATTCAAAACTTACGACCACCTCAAACCCAAAAAGAAGTGCGAAGTTTCCTACAAAGGTTAAACTACGTAGCTCAATTTATATCTTAACTGACCGATAAATGCAATATGATTTTTTAGCTAATTAAAAAATAAAATCCCAAAGAATGGAATAAGTCAATCCAAGAAGCCTTCGATAAAGCTAAACACTACTTTTTGAACCCAGTACTTGTGCCACTAGTACTTGCTTGAACTTTAATCCTGTATCTATTAATTTTTTATAAGTCTGTGAGCTGTGTATTGGGTCAACATGACAAGTCATGTAAAAAGGAACATGCTATTACTATTTGAGTAAGAAGTTCATAGAATGTGAAAAAACTATTCAACAATAGAGAAGTTATGTTGTGCTCTGGCTTGGACAGTGCGGAGGTTAAGGCAATACATGCTATACCATACTACATGGTTGATCGTGAAATTTGATCCTATCAAATATTTATATGAGGCTCCAACTTTGTCAAAAAGATTAGCCAAGTGGTAGGTCTTGCTTTCTGAATATGACACCATGAATGTGAACCAGAAAGCCATCAAAGGCAGTGCAATAGAAAACTTCTTAGCAAGTTGAGCATTAGATGGCTATCAACCTTTGGATACGAATGTCCTAATGAAGACTTGATGCACATATCCAAGGTAAAAGACACCATCAATTAGTTTACCTTGGAAAATGCATTTTGATAAAGCTTTAAACCCATTGGGGCATGGAATTAGGGCAATTTTGATGTCACCTGATGGAAGCTACTACCCCTTCACCTCAAGATTGAACTTTGTTTGTACCAACAATATAGCTAAATAAGAAGCCTACATCTAGGACTCTGAGCTACCATTGAAAGGGTACCAGGATTCTATAGGTATTTAAAGATTCGACCTTAGTTATTTACCAGGAGAATGGGAAACGTGCAATGCTGAACTGATTCATTACGAGAAGCTGATCTTAGAACTTAGAAAAGAATTTGATGGTATTAGCTTTCAAAGCTTACCTTGGCAAAAGAACCAAATAGCTGACGCCTTGGCCACCTGGTCATCCATGTTTAAAGTTAATGAAGAATCGAACGTTGCTCCCATTAAGATGTGCATTTATATAACTTCGATATATTGTCAGAATGTTGAAGAGCAAAAAGATGGCCTGCCTTGGTATCATGACATCCTGTGTACATTAGAGATCAATAATACCCTAGAGGTATTACCAAAACTAATAAGAAAACTATCTAAAGAGTAGTTGCAAGATTGATTTTGGGTTGTAAAATTTTATATGAGAAAAGTTGGGATTAGGTATTACTCCAATGCGTGGATGCCTCCAAAGCAAACAGAATTTTTAAAGAAATCCATGAAGGGATATACAATACACAAGCCAATGGACACCGAAAGGTGAAATAAGTTATGCGATCGGGCTATTATTAGTTGACTCTTAAGAAGGATTACATTAATCATGCTAAAAAATGCCACAAATGCCAAATCTACATAAAGAAAATCCATGTCATGCCATCACCTTCACATGTCATGATAGCCTTGCGACCTTTTTTTATGTGGGGCATGGACTTGATCAGACTAATCACCCCTAAGGATTCTAACAGGCACCATTTCATTTTGGTCGTAATTGATTATTTCACTAAGTAGCTAGAAATGGTTTGTTATGCCAACATCACCAAATCCATTTTATGCAAATTTGTAAAATAGGAAATCATTTGTAGATATCGGCTTCTCAAACAAATCATCATAGATAAGCGCATAATTTGAAAAACAAGATGATGCAAATATTCTGTTCCCAATTCAAAGTTCAACATCATAACTTGGTGCCATACTGTCCAAAAATGAACAAGGCAGTTAAAGCAGCC
>JBBYHO010541203.1:36793-60497 GCA_038382025.1 Adansonia gregorii
GCCTACTGCATAGCAGTTCAAACTTCTATGGGTGCTAAACCATTTTCCCCAATTTATGACATGGAAGTTGTTATATTTATCAAGGTTAAAATCCCCTCGCTAAAAGTCTTAATGGAATCAAAACTTGAAGAAGCTGAATGGGTCAAGAACCAATATGAACAGCTCAATCTCATTGTGGAGAAAAGAATGAAAGCAATTGTCATAGGCAAATGTATCATAAGCATATGATGAGAGCCCATAATAAAAAGGTCCATCTTGTCATTTTTGAGAAGGTAACCTAGTACTAAAAAAGATCCTCCTCATTAATAAAGATGCTTGAGGAACATGGACTCTAATTTAAGTAAGGTCGTATATGATAAAGCATGTATTTTCTAGAGGAGCCTTAATCTTAATTGAGATAGACGATAACGATTTGCCCAACCTTAGAATTTTAACTCTGTCAAGAAATACTACACCTGAAATAATTCTAGGATGAAAATCTGGAAAGGCATCATATTTTTCTCAAAAAAAACTCACTTATGTTGAAAACTCGAAAAGTAAGCGTGAGCAACTAAACTCTTCCTAAAATTTGACCCAATCAAGATTTACTCTTTTTTTTACCAAAACACCAAATCATGACCAGACCCACCTATTCTATGTCGATCTATTCTACCAAATTTCACCTAGCCTTAAGGCAACCATCCACCATAGGGCAATCTAAAGAATCTCCTTATGAGTCAGCTGACATTGAAAGGATTAATTGTTTGAGAATAGCATCCAAACGCACTCAATGGAAGATTCATGTCATCAACATTAGGGGCTCAATAGCCAAGAAAACACTCATAACTCTTTTGTATCTCAAAATCTTTCATGATATCAAAGTTTGTCATAACTTGCACTTTTTTTCTTTTAAATGAAATACAATCCCTTAATTTCTCACAAAACCCTTTTGTAACTCCTGTATCCCATGTTGCATCATTTTTATCATTTAGTTAATAATGCTTGACAAATGAATAGAACTGATAACCGGATTTCCTAGTATTATTTGGAAAAATGAAAACTTCATAGGAATTTTGTTTCATGTCTAAAGATCAAGAATGAACCTTGGAATCAGAATCAGTCTTACACTTAGACCTTCACTTCCTGAAAACGTACTCAAAACCTTCTCCATAGTGAACCCCATCCTAAAGTTAAAAGGCAAAAATCCTTTTCCACCGTCTTCAAAATAACTAAAATTTAGATCAATCCACCTGTACCACCAAAGACACCCTCTGAATTATAATTGACAGGATAAATCATCCATATTTGCCAGCAAACTCAACTCAAATAAACAAAAAAAAGAAAAAAGTCCCTAAACACAAGCCATTCAAGCTCACGACTTTTCCTTCACAATCCCAGGCCATCTGTACCTTTTAAATAAACTTTAACATTCAAAACCTCTAAAAATCGAGAACAAGATTTGGTGAACCTTTAAGCAAGAATTCACCTTATCAAACTTGTGAAAGAACAAACTTGAAAAGGCCAAAATGGATCACCAGATTAGGCTTTAAAATCATCACCTTAGCATCACTTAAAAATGCATTTACGTTTCCATGCATTCATACAACAATTAACATCCTTCACATACAAACTCTTACTCATAAAAGTCAGCTTAGTAAAGAACCTCAACTACGAATTCCTATTTTAAAAAGTATTGAAAGGCTCCAAGTAAAATCCTCGACCTCATGAGCTAGTAAATCAAAAAACCATTTAAGAAAAATACCTAAACTCATATCATTTAGTTAAAAATAAGCTAGATGCCTTTTCGCTTTAGTCCATAATGAGCTAGATGCTTGTTTCCTTTAGTCCATAGAGAGTTGGATGCTTTTTTTCTTTTTAGTCCATAAGGTGCTAGACACTTATCACCTTTAGTCCACAAAGTTGGATACATTTCTTCTTTCTAGTCCATAAAGAGCTAGATGCATTTTTTCCCTTTTAGTCTAAAAAGAACTGACCCTTTTTTCACACTAGTCCATAAAAAGCTAGATGCTTATCTCCTTTAGTCCATAAAATGCTAGGCGTCTTTTCTTTCTTTTAGTCCATAAAGAGCTTGGTGCTTATCTCTTTTTTTCCATAAAAAGTTGGATGCTTTTTTCTCTTTTATGCCATAAAAAGTTAGATGCCTTTTTTTCCTTTTAGTCTATAAGGAGTTAAACACTTACCACCTTTAGTCCACAAAAAATTTGATGCCTTTTTTCTTTCTATACCTATAAGAGAACTAGATGGCTTTTTTCCTTTTTAGTTCACAAAGAGCTAGACGCTTTTGTTCATTGTAGTCCATAAAAAGTTGAACGCATTTTTCCTTCTAGTCTACAAAGAACTAGATGCCTTTTTTCCCTCTTAGTCCACAAAAAGTTGGACACTTTTTTCACCTTTTCCCTCTTTTTCTCCATAACTAGGGACATTTATCTCCTTTAGTTTGCAAAGAGCTAGATGCCAATTGAGTCTGTTCGTAAAGAGCTGGGCAACAACAAAGCTTGCCTGCAAAGAGCTAGGCATAAATTGAGTCTGTCAGTAAAAACCTAGGCACTAACTGAGTTTATCCGTAAAGAGCAAGTACTAGTCGAGTCCCTCCACAAAGAGTCGAGCACCAAGCAAGTCTATCCACAAAAAGCTTGGCAGTAATCCAGTCCACCCTAAAAAACCTAGGCATCTATCAAGTTAAAGCCCACATTAGCTGGTGCCTATTTAAGAAGGTTAAACTTTAGGAAAAAATCTAAAAGCCTAGTAAGTGGTCAAAACTTACCAAAGAAAAACCTATTCAGACTTTCATCGAAATTACCGCTAATGTATTATGATCATCATGAAAAAAAACATAAATTAAATTTCATTTTTGCAAGCATTTAAGAAAGATCATCCTTTCTAATACTTAGAAACTACCAAAAAAGGGTAGTTGTAGACACCACATTTTGTTTGGGCCATCGTCCAAGGCATCAGAGGTCATTATCCTAGCCTCCTTAGAGTTATTTGAATGAGCATGGTTAGTTTCCCATTATTTTTTACTAACATGAGGTATTCAAAGAGCCTACAGTACATGCAAGTCACATTTATGCACAAGAATTGATGCAAAGCATTCACTAAAAATTTAAATTAGTAGTATCGATATGAAAAGGTTTAGTATTGATGCTTAAGGTGTGGTATCAATACTTAGGATGTTTGTATCGATACATGCCTTAACAGTAGCTAAAATCATGATCTTTAGCCAAATGTATTGATCCATAAGCAAAATTATCAACACAGACCTTTGTAGTATCAACACAAGTGTCCAAGTCTTAAAACTAGGAACTTTTTTTTATTCTTGGTATTTATACAAACTTTATTGTATCAATACTAGTGGGAAAATTTGCCTTATGTATTGGTACAAATTGCTTTGTATCAATACGCTATGGCATTTTTTCCAAATTTGAACCATTTTTCAACATTTGCACTATTCATCCAAAAATCCAACTTGAGCTTTTTTTTTGCACCAAAAACCATTAAAATTCATACCAAGCCTCAACTTTGGACTTCTAATTAGATTTGAATGAATTTTTTAGGCATAATAGCCATGAAAAGGGACATTTTATAACATTATGCAATATGCTGAATTGTAAGACCAATCTTCCTCAATGCTGAACTGCATAAAATGGCCTTGCTCTACTGTTTTTGCTAAGTAAACCAATAAGTTTGCACAGTAGCTCAGCATGGTATCTTGTCCCTACATGGGATACATGCATCAAAACCCCATAATACCCTTACTTTTTGTATTTTCTATCTTCATATTCATATTGCTATCTATGCCAACTTTGGTTCAGCTGAGAAAATCTAGACTTAAAAGTTAATTATTTTACCTTGAAATTTGTCTTTTTATTTGAGATTTATTCTATACAACCCTTGAAATGGTACTAATTTTCTCACATCCATCAGCGTCCATTTAAACACAACTAGGTAGGTCTTGAATATACAATCACCCTAAAAACAATTTACCTCCACTAGGAAAAGTGCCTAATTTTGTATCTCGAATACTTTTAGACTGATATGGAAGAGGCCTCGAACAAAATTAGGAGTCTATAGTCATAAGCATATTTTCCCATTTTCTTACATTTTGGTATGTTTCATGAAACAAAAATGTCATCTTGAAAATTCCAGCATGTTTTTCCTTATTTAAACATGTGTATATAATTTTTCATAGCATGATTCCTGATATCATTTATGAAGTTAATATGTCCATGTATTCTTCTTACCCATTTCCTTGCACTTTTGCAATTAAAAATCATTTTTCTATTTAAATGCATCATCTATGTTCATCTTCATGCATGTCTTATTTTGTTCTTAACATGTTCATTAAAAAGTTTGCCTATTGACTACAAAAATCTAATTAAAAAAAAAAACTAAGTTAAGTCCATGCTACCTCTAATAGATAGAGACTAGCATAGATTTAATGCTTTCACAAAATTGGTCCTCCAATTTTTGGGATAAATCAAGCTTTCTAGTTCTGGATTCATGGTTAAATGAACTTCAAAATATTGTTTTTGAAAAGAAAAATGACCCTTTTGTTTGTTAAAAATATTAAGTCTTGATCCTGAGTTTAGCATCCTCATTTATGGCCTAGTCAACGAGTTGTTTCATTGCCCCAAACTACTTTAGGATTTTAAAATCAATTTTTGATGCCCATGTCACCCTTTCCTTTTTTTCATGGACATTCGAACATCCTAGCCTTGCATTTAGTCCTAAGAAACCCAAAAATACCTAAAAACTCCTTTATTTTTGCTTTAATAGCACGATGCCCATCACTTAAAAATTATTTTTAAGGCCAAACACATTTTTTTAGGAACTTTCTATATTTTCCTTAAAGGAAAGTTGCCTTGCTTGCACCCGAATCATCCTAGATAAGGGAGTTATGATTTTTTAAGTTTTCGCTATCTAAAACCCTCAAAACTAGTGAACTTATCTTGTTTGGGCTATTTTGGCCCAATAAATGATATTTTTAAAATTTTTAAATATTTTTCCCAAAAATTTTCTCAAATTTCCTTTTTAGAAAAGTAATATTTGTGAGCATGATCTCAAATAAGTCCCAAACAATTTTTCAAAGTCCAGTACATGCTTTCCCCTTCACATGCTACCATTGTCGAAACAAACCTAAATTTAAAATTTAATTCTGCCTAGAAAGCGATTTTCTAAGAATTTTGAAATATTTTTATATCACTCCTCATCGAGTCAACTTTCTAACAATAACTCGTTCACCCCTTAACATCTTTTAGATAAATCCAAAATCAATTCGGGAAGGAGATAGCGCAATGCTTCCCCTATTTTTGGAATTAAAATTAACCTAATTTCACGAACCACCTTTATTAAGATGTTTAAGCATCTTGCTATACACTTGGTTGATTCCCCAATGAGTCACATACAATAAAACGAGCCCTTTAGGCTCATATTAAGGCTAAAAAAAAAGATAATTTTATTCAAATTCTCAGTTTATATTTTTAAAATACCTTTTTCACCCAAAATATTCCTTTTCTCCCTATATATCAAAATTTTCATCAATGGGGATACTTCAACCCTACCTCTCTAAATGATACTCCAACCCCATTTTTCATTCAAAACCTAAATTTTCCCCTCCTCAGACCTTCCCAAGACTTCTAATTAAAACCTTTTTAAAATGATCCAAAATTTTCACCTTGAAGGATACTCCAAACCATATTTTTCAAGGAGATACTTTAGCTTCGCTTTTCACCAAAAATGTGAATTTTTTCACCCAAAACTTTCAAGCTTTTTTAATCAAAACCTTCTTTTGAATGCATCCAAAATCATCATCATTGGAGATACTCCAACCTTACTTTTCTAATTTCACTCGACATCTAAATTCCCTCTTCTAAACATCCTTGAGTTTACTAATCAAAAACTTTTTTTTTACCCATTAACTTATCACCGAATCCAAAGCATCTCAAACTTGTCATTCTGATTACTCCTTAATAATCAAAGATGATTACGAGATATATTTCAATCTCCCTTATTTCTTATTTTTTATCTGTTTATTTTTTTGCAATGTTATTATGTTCTTTTTTTTCTTAGTAATAGGTTCCCTTTATAACGACCGTCGTGCATTTATGGACACCTTAGTTGGTTCAGACTAGTTTTTGGCATCTTAGGAATTAGGGAAAAGATGATAAAATCAAAAACATAGAAATAAAAGTTGGGGGCCGACTGATGGCACCACATAACCTGCCTCAACCCTCAAAGAGTAGGACATTTTCTTACCTTAAAGCCCACACAAGCGGATGGCACCTATTTAGAGCTGGACATCTTTCTTCATTTACCTTAAAGGCCACACAAGCTGGTGGCACTTGTCTACCTTAGTCCATGAAAAGCTGGACGTCTTCTTTTACCTACCTCAAAGCCTACACAAGCTAATGGCACATGTTTGAAAAAAATGAAAAATAACCTAGTAGGAAGGTTAAACCCTATAAAACTTTTGTAAGTTGTTTAACCCATTTCGACATGATACTAAATAGGTTTCCACTTCTCAGTAGGCACATAAATCCAACACCCTATCCAAACAAAATTATGTTTATTTGTCTTTGCCCTGCTCCTAATACTTAGCAACAGCCAAAGAGGGCAGCTATAGATAACTTATTTGGTCCGGACTATTTTTTAGCACCCTAAAAGTTAGTTAAAAGGTGATAAAATCAAAAAAGTAGAAAGAAAAAATGATAAAAAAAAATTTTTGGGAAGGTCTAAAATGCCTATGGGCCGTATTAAAAAAACTGTAAAAACAAGGCCTCAAAGGCCACTTTTCATGGTGTCACTAAGGTTATTCAAATGAATACACAAATCAATTTCCCATTATTTGTGACCAAGTTGAGGTAAATCGAGAAGCCACAAGTATGTACAAGTTATATTAGGGAGCAAGTATTGATACCAGGCTTTTACGATGCGAAAAACTTAAGTTTTCACATGTAGCATTGATGCAATAGGGTTTGGTCTCGATACCCAAGGTATCGTATCGATACTTGAATGTTTGTATCGATATAGACCTTGGCAGTAGCTAAAGTTATGATTTTTGGCAAAATGTATCGATACATAAGCATGAGTACGATATAAATACATGGAGTATCAACAATGGCCTCTAAGTCTGGAGACTGGAAACATTTTTTGCCTTTAGTATCGATACACAACTCATTGTATAGATACTCAGGAGTAAAAAGTACCTTGTGTATCAATACAAAATGTTTCGTATTGATACACTGAGGCATTTTTGTCTAGTTTGAGCCATTTTTGTGCCTTTGAAAACTCGATTTAAACATGTTTTTACACCAAGGAACTATCATAAAACATTGCAAACCCTAACTCTGGGTTCATTAATGGATTCTAACAAATTCTTGGAGTGCAAACAATTAATGATAAAGGTCACTTTCATAAGATATATGGGTGTAAGAGGGTATGGCAGGCATATCTCCAGTTGCAGGTTGTCACAGCATTTATGCCTCCTTGCTTAACATGGCAGAACCAATAAAAAGAGAGTCAACTCAGCATGGCAACTGTAGATGTCCCCTGGTGCAGAAGAGAAAAATCAAAAGTGCCTTTTGCATTGTCTTCTAAAAATAGAGGCTGAGCATTAAAAAAACACTACCAACTATCTCAAAATAAAAAACTCTCTCAGCTATCAAAGAAGCTCTACAGCAATCCTAGAAAAACTCATCATCCATCCCCATAAATCTTCTAGCCACTATAGCTTTAAAAACTCACCGAAACATTGTTTCATTGCCTTTCACCCTCAACCAACCTCTATTCTTATAGCTCCCTAAAACCACCACTAGAACACCTTCAAAAACTCTACCTTTCACACACTTTTATCCTCAGAATACTCCATCAGCAACCATTTTACTAGAAAGCTTTTTCCTTTCACCCTTTTCTTGCTAAACAATCACGAAAAGAAGGAAGGAACTGAGCTTAAAGTCATTGCTTTTAAAAAAAAAAGAAAACTTAAAGCCTTTGCTGGTATTTTTTTGCCTCGTTCCATATAATTTCTATTTTGATCATCCATTTCATTTTAGTGAACCCTTCATGTTGCCATGAGCCTCCTAATACTCCCATGCATCTTTATTGCCTTGGTTATGCTAGTTCTAGGATCTTGATGACCCTATTGACACCTTGATGTTGTTAGATATATAAACTCACAATGCTTCATTTTTATCATCATACAACCTCTTTTCATGCATCTTTTGCCATGTTCCTTCTATATTGGCATTTCCATTTCATATTTAAATGGTCACCTTAATGTGTCTTAGTATGTTAAAATATATTTCTTGTGTTTTAAAGAGGCTCATGAAATAAAAATGCTATCTTGACAACTCCAGCATCCATTTCTTTGTATAAACATGTTTATATCATCTCCATCCACCCTATTTGTCACCTTCTTACATCTATGTCACCCATTTCCATGTCAAAATGTCATCTTTGCATGTTTGCATGTTTAATCCATGTTTATCTTTGTATTTATCGTATTTTGCTCATGATATCTCCATTAAGTGCTTGCTTGTCTCTTACAAACTGATTTTTAGAAAAATCCCCAAGTTAAGTTCATGTTACCTCCAATAAATAAAGAATAGCATGGACTTAATGCTTTCATTAAATTGGTCTCCTAATCTTGGGCGTAAATTAACATTTTAGCTTTGGATTTTATGGTGAAATACGTTTGTTTTTCAAAAAAAAAAAGGAAATCCCTTTTAGTATTAAACCTTGATCTCGAGTCTCATGTTCATTTTGATGACATGGTCAACAGGTTGTTCCATCATCCTAAACTACTTTGGGATTGTGGAATGAACTTATAAAGCCCATATTATTTTCTATCATGGATGTTCGAACGTCCTAGGCCCAAGTCTATCTTTGAAAAAACTGGTATATTGAATAACCCCCTATTTTTTCTTTGGCAGCACAATAGTCTCAACTTGAAATTTTTTTTTTTAGCCATAAAATATTTCCTTTGATTTTTCTAATGTTTTTCTTTCGAAGGGCATTGAATTACCTTTCTAATGATGTCTTATTTGCCCTCGGATCATCCCAGATGAGGGACTTATGATTTTTTGAACCTTTGTTTTCTGAAAACCCTGGAACCAACGTGCAACATTCTGTTTGGGCCATTTCGGCCTAACAGATGAGTCTTACGAAATTTCCAAATATTTTTCCCAAAAAGTTCACAAAATTCCCTTTTCAAAAAGGTATTATCCACAATCTAGCGATCCCGAATAAGCTTATAATGATTTTTCAAAATCCATCATGCCCTTTTAATTTTACATGCTCCCAGAGCTTAGACGAACCTAAATTTGAAAATTAATTCTGCCGAGAAAGTAATTTTCTAGAATCTTTGAAATTTTTTCATATTAAGCCTTATTGAGTTACCTTTCCAATAATATCTCCTTTACCCTCTGAAGTCTTCAAATACACCTAAAAAAATCTAGAAACAGAGATAACATGATGTTGCCCCTGTTTTCAACCTAATTTTTTAATCTCCTTTTATCGAGACATTCGGATGTCTCAAAATGCACCTGTTTAGTCTCCCTCACAACACCAACCCCTTTTGACTTGGATCAAGGTTAAAATAAAAAAAATAAGATTTCATATTAAATTTTTTGCTAGTGGAGGTACTCCAACTCCACTACTCTAAGGGGGATACTTCAACCCTTTTTTTAATCAAAGTTAAATTTTCTCATTGTTCCTAAATGTTTCTCTAACTTTGGGCATGCTCCAACCCCACTGCTCTAAGGAGATACTCCAACCCTATTTTTTAAAAAAACCATAATAAATTTTTTTCCTTATTCCTAACTATTTTCATAACTCTATTTTTAAGGGACACTTTAACGCCACTTCTCTAAGGGGATACTTCAACCCTACTTTTACCTCACAAACTTAAAATTTTCTCTTTTTCGGATGCCTTAAACTATTTTGATAAAAATTATATTTGTTCTTCAAATTACCACCACATCTAGACTAGTCTCTGAAATTGTCATCCGCGTTATTCTTCAATAATCGAAGGCAATTATGAGAAACATTTTGATCACCCCTTTTTTTATGTTCTTTTATTTATGATTGCTTGTTTATGATATTATTATCTTATTTCTTGCCTCACTAACTTGTTTCTTTTTTTCGTGTTATTGTGCATTCATAGTTAAAATTTGTTGTCTAATGAAATTTACGAGACGATGTTTCGTGTTGGTAACTCTTTAGTGCCTAACATGAAACATCCAATTTTTATAATCTAATTCGGACATCGTTTTCATAAAGAAATCCCTATGTTCCTCACATCTTTGAGGCGTATAGGTGATCTAATTTTTCTTAATAAAAAACTTCAGATTCACATTTTCCAAAACTTCATGCATTAAGGAGGATTCTATCTAAATAGAGACCAAATGGAATCGATTTAACTAAGACAAAAGTGAGAAATAGTTAGTAGGTACCGATTTCGAGTGTCATCGAGATTATAGTCCTTCCCTGCATGTAACCAACTCCGAAGCCCAACCAACAGATCTTTAGACTTTGTAGACCTTGAAATCAGTGTTTTGAGTTTCGTAGCTCATGATACTATTTTCAGTAGGCATCCGAGCTTGCCTAGCCTAAAATGAACGGTAGGGACTCCAAGTTTATGGCCACTTCGTGGTGGCCATCTAGGTCTAATTGGATAAGCGACTCATTTGACGGTCCCTACCCCTTTATATTATCATGCCTAATCCAAATCCTAATCAAGGGATTGCTCAAAGGCTCGACCATAACCAATCATCATTTATTTTTAAGTCGAGCGTGCCATGCCTTTTGGATCATCTAAAGTTTTAAGGGCCGGGCACATGATGACAACATTCATATATTAAAATCATTTTCAAAAATTACAAGGTAATGTTCCACGCCGATATCTCTTCAATGCCTAACAAGAAATATCAAAATTTTTAAAATTTAATTTAAAAATTATTTTCATAAAAAATCCCTATGTTTTTCACACCAATGAGGTATGTAAGTTATCTAAATTTTCTTTCAAAACTCAGATATCCAATTTTCACCAAAATTCATACACTAAAGGGAATTATTTCAAAATAATGACAAAGTGGAACCAATTAAACTAAAACCGAAGTAAGACATGGTTAGTGGGTATTGATTTTAGGCATTATGGGGTTTTAATCTTTTCCTATGCACAGCCAACTCTCGAACCTAATTGACGAATCTTGGACCTTACAGACCTCAAAATCAATGAGTTTTGAGACTTAAAATATTATTTTCAATAGGCACCTGATCATATCTAGCCTAAATTGATCGATGGTGACTCTAAATTAATGGTCACTTCACAGTAGCCTTTCAAAACTAGTTGAATGAGCGATTTGCCCAATTATCTTTCTTCGTTTTACAGTATTATGCCCAATTCATATCTCAATTAAGCCTAACGGCTTCAACCAACATACCCACCCCATATTTTTTCAAGTCAAATGTGCTCCTTTTGAATTGAGAAAAGCATATGTATTGACATGGTCCACATACATTAAATAACTAGACTCAATAAATCTACAGCCCTTTTGCTTTTACCGATAAAGAGTCTTAGTCATTTTTCCAAGGAGACAACATTTATGTGTCCTATTGATTCATAATCAAATGGGTATAGATAGCCTTGTTCGTGTAATTTGGCTGTCCGAATCTCATTGATATGACTAAGTCTATAATGCCAGACATAGGTATGGGTCTAGATAGCCTTGTTCATGTAATTTGGCTATCCGAATCTCATTGATATGACTAAGTCTATAATGCCAGACATAGGTTTTACTTGGTTAATTACTCTTTTTTTTTCTTTACATACATATTAAGTAAAGGCATATCTGGATCCAATACACATAGCCCACTCTACGATGGGGTCGATCTATAGACCGTGTCAATAAGGATAATTGTGCAATTATTGTCTTTGATCTTAAATTCAAAATTATCATTCTCAACAAGGTATTGTCACCACATGCTCGCCTTTAAAGCTTCAAATGATCCAAAGGGCATGGCACACTTAACTTAAAATAAATGATGGTTGGTTGTGGTCGAGCCTTTTAAGTTATCTCGTAATCAGGATTTGGATTAGGCATAATAATGTTAAGGAGAGGGAGATCGTTGCGTGAATTGCTCATCCAATAGAGTCTCGGGTGGCCACCATAAAGTGGTCATAAAGTTGGAATGGCCACCGATCATTTTAGGCTAGGCAGGATCGGATGCCTATTGAAAACAATATTTTGAGTTACAAAAGAACCATCGATTTCAAGGTCTACAAAGTTCAAAGATTTGTTGTTTGGGTTCGAGAGTTGGTTACTCACAAGGCAGGATTAGCATCCCCATGACGCTTGAAATCGGTACCTACTAACTATGTCTCACTTTGGTCTCAGCCAAATCAGTTCAATTTAGTCTTTATTTAGATATAATTCCCTTTCATGCATGAAGTTTTGTAAATTTAGATCTGATTTTTTTTAAGAAAATTAGCTCACCTATGCGCCTTGGAGATCTAAAGAACATAGTGAATTTTGGGAAAACGATGTCCAGATTTGATTTGAAAATTTTGGACGTTCCATATTAGGCACTAGAAGGATACCAACACGAAACATTATCTTATAAGTTAGATTAAAAAATTAAATTTTAAACATGAATACATGACAATCACTACACAAAGAAATGAGTTAGTATGATGAAAAAAAGAGAAATATAATAATATAATGAACAAGCAATCATAAACAAAAAAAATGTAAAACGAGGGATAATCAAAATGTATCTCATAATTGCCTTTGATTATTGAAGAATAATCGAAATGATAATTCTAGAGACTTGTCTGGATTTGGTGGTAATTTACAAGGTCAAGGATGATTTTAATCAAACAAGTCTAGGCATCTAGAAGAATATTTTGGATTTTTTTAGGTAAAGTGGGGTTGGAGTATCCTCGAAGAGGTAAGGTTAGAGTATCCCCAAAGATAGAGTTAAGAAAATATTTAGGAATAAAAAGAAATTTTAAATTTTTTATTAAGAACAGGGTTAGAGTATCCCCTTTGAGTAGTGGGGTTGGAGTATCCCCACTGGTGAAAATTTTAATAGGGGAAAAAAGATATTTAGTACGAAATCATTTTTGTATTTTAGCCTTGATCCAAATCTAAAGGGCTCGTACTATGGGGGAACCAATTGCATGCATTTCGAGACGTTCAAAAGTTTCGGTAAAAAGAAATTCATAAATTAAGATAAAAAATAAAGGACAACAACATGCCATCTCTTTTCCTGAATTTATTTTGGGTGCATATGAAGGCTTCAAGGGCTAAACGAGGTATTGTTGGTAAAGTAACTTGATAAGGTTTAATGCAAAATATTTCAAAAATCCTTAAAAATTACTCTCTAGGCAAAATTAATTTTTGAAATCAGGTCTATCTCGACACTTGTGGCATGTTTGAGTAAAAAGGAATGATGGATTTTGAGAAATCATTATGGGCTTATCCAAAATTGTTAGGTCATGGATAATACCTTTCTAGAAAATAAATTTTGTGAACATTTTATGAAAAATATTTAAAAATTTCATTAAAATCATTTGATGGGCCAAATGGCTCAAACAGGACATTTCACGCTGGTTCTAGGGGTTTCGGATAGCAAAGGTTTAAAAAATCATAACTCCCTTATATGGGATGATCCGAGGGCAAACAAGGCACTACTAGAAAGGTAATTTGATGTCCTTTAAGAGAAAAAATATTATAAAAATCAAATAAAATACTTTATGGTTCAAAAATGATTTTTAAAATTTAGACTACTGCGCTGCTAGGATGAAAATAGGGGATTATTTGATTTTCTGGGTTCCTTAGGGGTCGAACTCTAATTGTGGATGTTTGAACATCCATAACGCATGGGAAAGAATGACACAGGTAGCATGAGTTCATTCTATAATCCTAGAGTAGTTTGGGATGATGAAACAACCAATTGACCATGCCATAAAAGTGTTAGGCTCTAGATCACGGCTTAGTATTTCCCAACTAAAAGGGGGTTCTTTTGCTTGAAAAACAGCATCTTTAAACTTGTGTCAACATGAATACAAAGCTGAAATATTTGTTTTATCCCCAAGATTGGAATACCAGTTTCATGAAAACATTAAATCCATGCTATTCTTTATCTATCGGAGGTAGCATGAACTTAACTTGGGGATTATTCTAAAATCGGGTTTTTAGGAGACAAGCAAGCATTTTAACAGAGATGTCATAAATAAAATACAGTGCATACAATTACAAAACATGGATTAAATAGGCAAACATACAAAAATGACATTTTGGCATGAACATGGATGACAAAAATGCAAGAAGATGACAAATAAGGTGAATGGAGATGATATGAACATGTTTAAACAAAGGAATGGATGCTAGAGTTGTCAAGATGGTATTTTTATTTCATGAGACTCCTTAAAACACAAGTAAATGTATGAACATACATAAGGCATGTTAATGTGAACATTTAATATGAGATGGATAAGTGAATATGGAAGGAATATGGAAAGCAATGCATCGATAGAAGCTATGTTATGATAAAAATAAAGTATGGTGAGTTCATATATCTAAGCAACATCAAGGTCAACAGGGTCATCATGATCCTAAGACTACCACAACCAAGGCAACAACAACGCATGAAAGTCTTAGGAGGGTCATGGTAGCATGAAAGGCTCACTATAATGAAGTGGATGATTAAAACAAAAAATCTATGAAGCAGGGTAGAAAATATACCAGCAAAAGCTTGAACTTTCCTCCTTTCTTAAAGCAGTCACTTTAAGCTCAGTTTGTTCCTTCTTTTTGCTATTATTTAGCAAGAAAAGGATGAAAAAAGAAACTTTCTAGTAATATGGTTACTAGTGGGGTGTTTTGAGGGTGAAAATGTGTGAAAGGTTGAATTTTTGAAGGTTTTATTGTAGTGGTTTTAGGGAGCTACAGGAATAGAGGATGGTTTAGGTGAAAGGTAATGGAATAGTGCTTTTGGTGAGTTTTTAGAACTGGGGGTTGCTGGACGATTTTTGGGAATGCATGGAGTCTTTTATGAGATCGCTAGAGAGCTTTTTTGAAAATGGTTGAATGTTTTCTTTTGAGATATCTAGAATTCCCCCCTAAATTCACTACTCAACCAATGCCTTTAGAAGACAAAGCAAGGTATTTTTTTATCTTTTTCTCCTGCATAAGGGGACATCTCCAGTTGTTATGCCCAGCTAATTTTTTCCTATTGGCTCTTCCATGCTGGGCAGGGAGGCAGAAAGGCTATAACAGCTTGCAGTTGGAGATATGCCCTCTATATGCCTTCTTACAACCATATATTTTATGAAATGACCCCTATCATTGGCTATTTAGGCTTTCAAAATTGGTTTAAATCATATCATAAGCCCATAGTCAAGGTTTGCAATGTTTTATAATGGTTTTTTAGTGCAAAAAATGTATCTGAATTAGATTTTTGAAAGCTAAAAAATGGTCCGAACTGGGCAAAAATGCCTTGGTATTTCATAAAAAACATGGTGTATTGATACGTATGGTACTTTTTACCCCTGAGTGTCGATAGAATGAGTTGTGTATCGACACTAAGAGCAAAAATGTTCCCAGTCTCGAAACTTAGAGGCATGTATCGATATTCCATGGATTTGTATCGATACTCATGCTTTTGTATCGATACATTTTTCCAAAAATCACAACTTTAGTTAGTGCTAAGGTCTATATAGATACAAATAGGGTAGGTATTGATACATAACTTAAGTATCATACCAAACCCTCTTGTATTGATAGTACATATAAAAATTCAAGTTTTTGGCAATGCAAAGGCCCCGTATCAATACTTATGCACCTACAACTTGAGTGTACTTGTGGCTTCTTGAGTTACCTTAATTTGGTCACAAAAATGGGAAATTGATCCGTGTATTCATTTGAATAACCCTAGTGGCACCATGAAAAGTGGCCTTTGATGCATCATTTTTATATTTTCTTTAATACAGCCTATAGGCATTTCAGACCTTCCCAAAAAAATTTTTTACCTAGTGCCCTATCGCCTAATTATTGCTTGGCAACACGGCACCCGTCAGTTATTCCCCAATTTCATTTCAATTTTTGATTTTATCATCCTTCAATTGAGTCTTGGTGCCCCAAAAGTGGGTCAAACAAAATGAGATGTATATAGGTATGAAATTGAAATGATGTTTCTAGACAATCTTGAAACAAAAAGACATTTTTTTAGTTCCATGGTAATGCCTATACGCAATGATAAGGTACAGGTTTCGATGATAGTGGCCTCAACTTTTGATCCATTGTCTATTCTCAAAATTCCCTTATTAGAGTCAATTCTCTATTATTCTTTAGCAGGCTTATGTCATTACATAAGTGAGACCCACATCCTAAATCTATTATCTAATAAGTAGTATTAATATTAGAATAGTTCAATTTAATCATGTGAAGGTTATCTTCTTTCCTTTTGTTGAGAACACTTCTCAATTGCACATACCGGTCCTAACACTTTGGGCTTATTGCATTAAGTATGCCTCGCAATGCAATTAATATAAATACAATTATCAGCAACCTAATATAAAATGAGTAAATATTAGTTATTCATGTATTAAAGTAATAAGGATAAGGTTTTAAATCTTTATTGATCCCCTTACTAATTTTCTGAAATAATAGCTATCACTATTATACAAAAATTTCTTCAAGGTATTTCTAGGAGGCTGGGACCCCTTTCAACATGTTGCAACCTCGAGTGACGTAACAAATTACAACAAGCCTAGTAGGAAAGGTAAAATAGCTTCGCAATTACTTCTCTATGCAACTCCTAGATCAATTTTGTTACAACCGTTTACCTAAATGCATTATATACATTTTGTCTAACCATCGCCTCTAACATCACATGGTCAAGTGAGACAAATTCAAACCATACAACATTAGTTGAGTAAGACCAATTACTCATAACTCATGACATTTGGGCTGAAGAGACCTTGAATGACTTAGCAAATCACCTTCAGTCAAACTTGAGTATATTGTTATGAATAATGGAAGGCATCTTTATCATGTGAAACATGTGACTTAATATTGTACGTGGGATTTTCTTTTATTTATTTTTTCTTTTAATTAAGGTTTCATCATATTTACAACATAGTATTTATAATATCGCATAAAACAAATATATTATCATACCTACTACTTAGATGATTATGGATTACTATCTAGTGCAATATCCTTGAGCCATCAAAGGAAATGACTTGGTCAATTCCTAGGTGATTACATACAAAATCTTCAAAAGCTTTTTGCAATATCCCTAGCTTCATGGCACCTTTGCTTGGATCTCCATCTTTGAGTTACAAAATTTTCTTTAACTAACCCTAATTTTACACATTATGTAATCTAATTACATTGGCAATAAAAAAACCTCGAGTTACATTTGAAGGGATTTAGGTGAGAAAAGAATCTTACAACCCCAGATAAAATTAAAATAAGGCAAAGTTCATAAGCCCTATTTAAAAATTTTAACATCCTTAAACAATCAACTATACATCCACAATCATATTGGGCCTAGTCCATAATTATCACATACATCCATAACAATTATGAATATTGTTTCTTAAGGAAAAGATTAAACTAAGAAGGGGTGAATTGGTTCTTACAAAAACTTGATAAATTTAAGGTAAATTGAAAATAAAAATAAGTTAAGGGTACGAAAAATAAACAATCAATGTATAGAGGCTCGGTCCTTAAACTTGGCACCTACGTCCTCTCTTCTTGGTACTTTCTTACCAAGGTGATTCCTATAATTCACTAAACAAATTATTACCTTTAAGGCTAAGGTATAACCTTGCACCACTATCTTTCAAGGCTTAGATAGAACATTTCAATCCCTTTGAGAATTCTTCCTCAAATTCTTAAATATTTTCACTCACTTTCACACAACCCCTTTTGTGATATGAATGAAGTATTTTGGAAATAGATTGAACCTCTAGTAGGTAGATGTTTGTTGGAATTTAAGTACAAGATGAATTAGATACAAACAGGCTTGAAGAGCATAAATTTGATACAAGTAAAAAATGAAGATTTTGAAGATTTTTTAGCTTTTGTTGTTCAATGATTCAATGATTTTTGTATCTCTACTTCTTCAACCATTAGGAACATCTATTTATCGCTTGAAATTGATTCATAGACGTTAGGTATTTAATGTGGTGGTTGGAGAGCCGTTGTAGCCTTCATAAATGCTTGTTTCCGTTTAGACCCGTGCTATAATATCGATACAATACCAATAGTATCGATACAGGAATAAAAAAATAACCGTTACAACTTGTTGCATTGATACAAGGAGCTAAATATTGATACCAAGCAAGCTGTATCGATACAGACACACTTGTATGGATATATTTGAGGGTTTTAGCCAAATCTTGGCTATTGCCAAGCCTTGTATCGATACACATGGAGTGAGTATCAATACCAAGCAGACTGTATTAATACAGACACACTTGTATCGATACATTCGAGGGTTTTAAGCATAGTATCGATACATTTGTTCTATGTATCGATACAAACCTTCAAAAACATTTGTAAAATGATTTTTCTTGACTCAAACATATCTCAAAAATATTCTAAGTATAAATATACATTTTGGAGCATATATTTTTTTGATAAATTAAAACACTTTTTAAAATGTTTTTCAATTTGAACACAAATACCAAGTTAAGTATTAATTTAGCTTAAGTTGTTTCTTATATCAAAACTGAGATCAAAGTTAACAAATATATATAAACATGTGTTTTAAATTCAAGTTACTAATTTTTTATGCTTAAATAACATTTCATACTTAATTTAATTAAGAAAATAATTTTCTTACATGATTAACATTTTATTCTAATCATATTAGAATAAATCCTATTCTAAATAGGTTTAAAATTTAAATTACATATATTTTTCAATTAATCAAATTCATTGAATTTTAGTTCCATGCTTATTATATTATCCAATTTATGTCTTAAACAATTTAAAATATATATATAATTGGATAATTAATGGTTTGATGATATGTAAGAGTTTATCAACCTCTCATGGAGGTATATTGCGCCAATCATGCTAACTTTTAGCATTTTTATTTATTTTATAATTTTAATTTAATTTAAATTTAATTTAATATGATCATATCAAATTTTAAATCTCAAGAAAATTAAAGTTTGGGAGAGAGCAAATCTTGGAGGAATCCTAGTCCAACTAAGATTCTATCCTATACATGGGTATCTTATTTTACTCTAATTCAAACAATTGTCTTCCTCCTATTAAACCTCTGAAAATGCAACAAATTTACAACAACTCCTTGCTGCCATTGATGCCGCACCAAGATCCAAGAAAAAAGATAAGATGCTGCAAGCTTTAAGCACACCTAGTTCACCCATTTTAGCCCAAAATTGAAATGCATTCAATACTGATTTTAAGTTGATTTTTCCCACAAGTATTATGAACTTTTCATGACACTTTCAAGGTGTAAATACAAGGAAAAAATCGTGGCAATGGTTGCCTAAAAATCAACCCCATCAAAACACTAAAACAGAGCTAATGTAGCACCAATCAACACCAATTTATTAACCGATGACTCCAATATCTATTTAATTAATAAAAATCATATTTTAATTAATTAAAATTAAATAACAAACAGGAAGTAGCGGCTAGAAATTTAAAAATAAAGGAGAAACATTTTTTAATTTTTAAATTCAAGAATGGTTCAAGATAACATCAAAACAACAAAATCATTAATCGGTAACAACTTAAACACAAGATTAATCAAAACGTTGCAAGGAGGTTCGGTATGACTTGTAGGAAGTCTTTGGGCAGCAACTAATCAGATTAAAAAAATTTTATAAAAACCATATAAACAAGGCAACGGAAACATAACAATAAAGATACTCTGAGACTTTTTAAACAAGAGTGTCTGGCATGATCTTAACTAATCTTTAAGACTAAGAAACCTAAAGATCTATTCAAAATTCAAACATACCTCAATATTGAGAAGTCTTTCAATAATTCCATAACCTAATTATCAAATTCACCAAGCTCGGTTGTCGTAAATAAATTTTGTCCAAGCGCCTAGCCTCTAATGGTTATCTACACAGGTGACCCAAAAAACCTTCAACAAGGAAGAGACTTTATTGCCAGGAGCCATGCTAGCAACTTAGATTGCAATCAAAGAGCCAAGAAGAAAATAATTATTCTTCCAAGAAACCAAAAATTGCATAATCTCCTTAAGGTTTTAAGGAGAAAACACCAACCAAGTTTTTTAAGATTTCTTGGTTGATTTTTCAAGTGCAAAATCATCTATATGGGATAGCAATCATAAGGCAATATATCTAAGGTTTAAAATTTTAATTTTTAAAAAATTATAATTTTACCCTTAGCCTATGTGAACTCATTCAAATTAGGCCTAAGTAAACATTACTGGTGTTAGACATATTAGCCCAATCTTAATTTAATTCCTACTGATCACCCTTATGTGTGTGACCCATTAGGCGCCCATCATATTGGCAATAAATATAAAACAGCCAAATCCAGAATATTTTATATTTATAGACCAAGATTGGCATTAGCAATGCATCATGGCCACCCCATATGCAGGGAGTGTCAATATAGTTTTGACAAGCCTTTTAGTATTTAGTATCACAGTGTAATAAATATCCTTTTATCATATATCCCAGCATTAAGATAATGGTTCAGTGTCTACTCTTATCTCATTCCATATTAGTTTGCAACCCCTATATGTTAACTTCATAAACAATATTGCTTTGGCCAAGGACTTTAATTAACATGAGCCAGGTACATGCGAGATACGTCCCTTCATATCACTTATGGTGAAGAATCCTCTCTGGACCACTCATTCACCTACCGTATGATCAATGTCATACCTAAAGCCAACTTGCCATAAGCTTCCATCTGGACCTGTTTGTGATGGAATCAAAGGATGACAATCCCTATATGAGATTATCTAGTGTTACAAGTCTAAGGATTACTTACACTACTGACACGTGAGAATATTTTCATAGACACTTGAGTAAAATACCAAATGAAACTCTCAAACTAGGTCATAGTCAGTGAACTTTTTACCAAAACAAGCACCCATATAATGTCTCCAGGTATCTTTATACCTCAACTTATGAGATCAGTTGCATGCATCTTATGCATGGAGGCTTACATATGCTAGCCCTTGTGCATTGTTAAGGCCATGTCTTGACAATACGATGGCCTAAAACATTTTTACAAACACAGCTTTAATGTATAGGGATCTCATAATTATAACTCTTTATAATTCCCTTGCAAGGCCAATATGTTTTATGGGCTTTATCTACATAAGATATTTATAACAATTATATAATTAAAAATTATGGATAAAGAAATATCTTTATAATATTAAATAAATATAATGTTTGATTACATGAAATCATTAAATGATAATGTGTTACAAGCCACAACGATCAGCTTATAGGACTTACACTAACATAGTACAAGTAATATCATGTATGGTTATTAACTTTTGAAAGGAAATATTTAAGAAATTTGAAAAATAAAAGTTGATAAGGCTTTCTGTTAATACTATGGCAAAGTTTTTAAATAATATTTTTAAATGAAGCTTTCTAATTAATATACAGATAATTTGGCACATTAAATTTTCTTTAAAAGTGTTGCCATAGACAATTGTTTTTCGACATGAATCATTTGACTTATAACAATGTCCTTATATTATAAGCTTCCTAGTTAGCTTTATGTATTATCAACAATCAAAAATATTAAAAAAATTTCCTACATTTAAATTTAAATAAATGAAAGATATCCTAACATCAGTAGTCTTTATGCATGATTTATTTTTCATTTTACCAAATTAAGAACCACAATGAACTTGATATTCATGCTTGCTAATCTCCTGTAGATGAAAAAATCCAAGAGAAACATCCAGAGTTCCAAAGCACTTATTTGATCAACAATTAGCCAAAACAAAGAAGCAATGTAAGCATCAATGATTTTTAGTGTATTTTTTACCAATCAAATGAAAATACTTTAGCTAATGGTATATTTAGATTACTTGGTTAACTTTTTATCTATATATAATTAGTAATTTCCTTCCTTTGGTTGACTTGAAAACAACTTAAGCTTTTTCTTTCTTTTTTTCTTTTCTATTAAATGTGGTTGAATATAGGGGTTTACAAAAGAGAACCTGTATTAGTATATTGAGAATTGCTTTGACAAAGGCCAAGATTGCCTAGCATAGAGTTAAAATGCCCTAACAGCAATAATGTTTAAGGGACATCTTTTTATCCATGCATTTAATGTCGTTCAAGCAATTGAGAGAATTTCTTTAGCATCAAACTAACTTATTTGATATTTTAGTGATGGTATTTATTGTTACTTTCCAAAGCTCTTAAAAGTATAAGATATTATTGCTTTGCATTTGTATATATATATATATTTAAATTCTATGTTTATCTTGATTTTGGTAGTTACAAGATAATGGAAATAAGTTTGTTTCTCTACATCTACTTACAAAGTATAGTGGTGGTGGCATGAGGCTACATTCAAACGTGTTGTTTATGTTTTCATTTTTTAAAGCAATTAACAGCATCCCTATCTCTACAAATCAAGACAATATAAGATATAAAAGCTTCAAGTCAAAATATAGTTGTTGCTGAGAGATAGTGCTTCTTATCTTGCATATTAAATTTTGTTACCTCTCATCATTCACATCTTACGACTCTATGCTGTTAATCTTTCAAGAATATTATTATGTATCTACTATTCAAGCCATAGTTTCTTTATGTAATATGTTACTGGGTTATGTGTTTAATAAATTAATTGGTATAAGTGTTAAGTGGAGGCCTAAAAATATGCTTTAAATCTTTGATTTTGGCTTTTACTTTCCCATGGTCAACCAATCTTTTGTATAATATTGTCTTTAAAGTTTCTTTAATCATCATTTGATGTGGAAATATTTCATCTTTCATAGTTATACAAGGTAAAAATGAAAACGAAAAAAACAAAAAATAATTTTTTTTCTTTTTTAAAACTTAGGAATATTAATTACACTCATAATGAATTTTGCATATTTCAAGAAAAAATATATATTCAATAAATTGGTAAATGAGTGTTGCCTTTGATTAATTTTGGTTTTGGTATAACAAACAACGTAAGCTAAATTAATTTGTACTTGACTATTTTCAACTAACTATTTGTGTTCAAATTGAAAAACATTTTAAAAAAGTACTAAGTTTCTATTTTCTCAAAATGTGTTCCAAAATGCATATTTGTACTTAGAATATTTTTTAGATATGTTTGAGTCAATGTCAAGCCAAGAAAAAATCATTTTACAAAGGATTTTAAAGGTATGTATTGAGGCAATCCATAAATGTATCGATACTATGCTTAAAACCCTCAATTGTATCGATACTTATCAACATGCATCGATACATGGTAGTGAGTATTGATAGTCACCCTATATGTATCAATACATTGCTTGGCAGTAGCCAAGGTTTGGCCAAAACCCCCGAAAGTATTGATACAAGTGTGTCTGTATCGATACAACTTGGCAGGTATTGATACTCACCATATATGTATTGATATGCTGCTTCGCAGTAGCCAAGGTTTGGTAGAAACCCCTGAAAGTATCGATACAGGTGTGTCTGTATTGATATAACTTGGCAAGTATCGATACT
>JBBYHO010541305.1:4851-14984 GCA_038382025.1 Adansonia gregorii
GGTAGTTTGGTGGACCTGTGGAGGGTAACCTTATGGTAGGTTTGATGGGATTGCAAGGGATGGGTTATAAGTGGTGGGGTAAGAACGTAGCATTCTTGAGTAGCGAGAGTTGGATGCTTGATGCTGTCTTGGCTAAAATGAGCTAGCATAATTTATAGCTTTGCCTTTTTTTCCTTTTTCTTACCAATAATTGGCTTTTTACTTGATCCAGCTATTTCGTCGATAGATATTCTACCACCTTTAATGTCAGCATTGATCATTTCTCCAAAAAGAACTAAGTTTGCAAATTTCTTGGTGGCATTCCCTACAAGCTTCTCGTAATAAGGAGCACGTAAGGTGTGAATGAAAGTAACTATCATCTTTTTTTCTGAAAAAAGGAGGCTGGACTAGGGCTACTTCTTTTCTCCACTTTTGGGCATATTGCCTGAAACTTTCAATGGATCTCTTCCCAAAATTCATTAGAGAAAGTCGATCTGGCGCCCAATCTAATACGTGTTGGTATTGATTTAGAAACGCCTTAGCCAAGTCAGCCCATGATTGAATTTTGACATTGTCTAGCTGGATATACCATCGAGCTACTGCCCTTGTGAGGCTATACTGGAAGAAATGGATGGGGAGCTTTTCATTTTTCTCACACCCGACCATCTTTCGCAAGTACATTCAAATATGGATAGAAGGATCAGTGGTTCCATTTCTTTTCGAACTCTGGAACTTTAAACTTTAAGGGAATGATAAGGTTGGACACCAAAGATGGCGATTGAGCATTAAGAGCTCCAAACTTGTCAGTCCCTTTGATAGCTTGGAGGTATTTCTCCAGTAGCTAGAATTTGCTCACTTCTTCTATAGTCATAATGGACTTTTAACCTTCTATTTTTTTTGGTTCCTCATGGTTAAGGGCTATCAGATCTGCTGATGAGACTTTTGCGTTCACCCTTTGAGTACCAGGAATAAATTAACCTACCGCAATGGGATTTAGGTAAATGACTGGCGGAGCTTAAGCTACCGATGGATAAGCGGGTCATTGTTCTTGTCTAGGTTCCCCTTAGGTGGGTTTTGGATTATTTGCAGGGGGACCTTCAGCGTTGGGAGAATTATTCCTCGTTTCACCAGTGCTAACTTGCCCTTTTTCTCTCATAGAGGCTATCATTAGTTCTATAAGTCTTGCCATCTGAGTTTGCATTTCATTTTGCCGACGGAGTATCTGGTCTTGTGATTCTTTAACCATTAGTTCAAGTTGCTTAATACAAGCTTCATGATCACTCTCGATGATTTGTTTACGATGTTGCATGCTGTAGCGATGCAGGATGTTAGGTTCTGTTTTCCTGATTGACCCTGAAGTCCTTTGCACTTTTATGGCCTAACTCCCGTATTAGACTTTTACTTGAAAAGTATTTACTGATGAGTGTTTATGATGTAATGATAAGTTCAGATAACGAATGATTGAGACAAGTGTGAAAAGGTGAAAGCAAATATACATATGCATTGGAGATAATTGGATCCTAGAACAGCTTTATGGATAACATCTTTCATAGAGCCATAAAAAAGGTCTCTTGTTGAACACTGAACCAAAACAATTATCTCAAAATGATGACAATCATGATAGATATGATGAGATAATGCATGCATATCAACATGCTAGGATGAGATCTGCCTTTATTATAAGGTGATGCAATATCTCATTTTGATGGAAAAATAATCGATTAGTGGTAATATTTTTTATCACTACTAGTGCGAATATGCATTAAGCCATGATTCGGGCAGCATGGCGACTTGTAGTATAAGACATTGTGAACGATTGTTTTTGTTCATCGTCACTTATTTATACAAAGGTTAGCCATCGTTCAGGCAGCATGATGGCATGTCTTGATAAATGATAAGAATGCAAATACTGGTGACAATTATGTACTCATTGTCACCTACATAATTATGATAATCAGGAGTAAAGGTTAGGAATGTTTCCCTGAGTGACACTATTCTCCAGGTATTCTAGCAGCATTTCGATATGGTTTGACATGGTTTAACTCGTAGGGCTCACTATATGAGGTTTAAGTTGATGCCTAAACAGGTATCCAAATTGCTTCGTTGTCCAGTAAAGACAGTCAAGGGACCTCGATCTTAAACCCATCGTGGGTTTGGGGAAACGGGTTTGATCCGTTAGATGTATTTCCCTATACAAATACGATGGGTTACTCATGAAAGACATAGGTAATTTCAATCCAGGAAGTTATTGCCATGCCTATGCGAAGGGTTACTTATGAAGGCAGATAATCATTTCCTTCTAATGATTAGGTTATAACCATGCCATGGAGTTTGGCGAGACACTAATGCACATGTAAGTGCGCAGTGTGTGATAAGGAAACGAGCAAACCTTTTTGTTTACTTCTATATTACCATTTTTATTAAGCTAATGATTACTCAAAAAATAAGACAATCTTGAAAGTCATGTCAAACAAAAGATTAGATAACAAAATGACAAAAGGGTTATGGTTAAATAACAACCGAAGATCGAAAGAACTAGGAACCTAGAAAGACATGGCTAGTTATTGGGCTAACTCTTTATATTATCCCCAGCGGAGTTGCCAAGCTGTCGCAACATACCCCGGGGTGAATCCTCGCAGATCTAAGAGTCTGTATGACTTAAAATTTTTTCCTGACTTGGAAAATGTCTTCTTGATCGAGACTTTTCTCTCATGATGTGATGAGAATAAGAATGTATAGATTCTCGACTTTTAATACAGTGAGGGGGACCATAAGATGAATCACTCATCTTATTGGTCTCAGATGACCACCATGAAATGGCCAACACTTGGAGTCACCACTGATTATTTCAGGCAAGGCATGATCTGATGCCTATTGAAACCTATGTTTTGAGTTACGAAACTCGAAACATAGATCCCGCAGTCTACGTAATGCAAAGATTCATCGTTTGGGTTCGAGAGTTGGCTATGCATGATGAGGCACAAACCTCTTCATGACACCCGAAATTGGTACCTTACTAGCTATGTCTTATCTCGATTTTGATTTTGTCGATCTTAACTTGTCACTATTTTGGTATAACCCTTTTTGAATGCATGAATCTTATAGAAATGATCTAGGTTTTGATGAAAAAGATTTAATCTCATATACACCCCGAAGAGATGGGGAATATAGAGATTTTTAATAAAAATGACCTCTGGATTTTACTTTGAAAATAGAATGTTCGACTTTGGGCACTGGAGAGATACCCATGCAGAACATTACCTTTAATTTTATTTAGAAACGTTTTGAAAACGTGAATGCAAATAATCTTGACAAAGAAATCATGTTATTAGGGCAATAAATGAAATAACATAACATGGATCATTCAATGCAATGATAAAGAAAATAGGTGGACTATGGGAATTTATCTTGCTATTGGCATCGATTATCTAGGAATAACCGAATCGACCATTTTTTAGATGCATCTGGATTTCTTGATTAAACGAGATTTGTTTGACATATTCATGGAAATCTAGGAAGGAGAAATTAATTGCAGTTGAAAGACAGGGTTAAAGTATCCCTTTGAAGAGATGAGGTTAGAGTATCCCCATAAATGACAAATAATTTTGACAAAGAAAGTTTCTTTTAATCTTACAATTTCAAAAGGCGGGGTTGGAGTATCCTCGTGAATGACAAAACTTTATGATTCAGAAAATTGGTGAGCATTCGATAATTTTTGGCAAAAAGGTTTTATTGTGAATGAGGATGATAAAGATGTAAAATATGTTTATGTCTTGATATGAGCTTGTGGGATGTTAAAGTGTGTTCTTGAGCCTGATCGAGGTGATACGGAGGTATTCGAATCTCTTGAGATGAAATTCTGGAAAACAACTTATTTTGACCATGACCCAAAAATAGGGGACAACATCGTGCGATCCTGTTTCCCAAATTTATTCTAAATGAGTTCGAAGGATTTAGAAGGTGGATAAGGCACCGTTAGAAAGGTAACTCGATGAGGGTCATTCTAAAAATATTTCCAATATCCTAAGAAGTCATTTTCCGAGGGAATAAATTTTCAAGTTCGGACTGATTAAGCTACAGGCAGAGCATAGGAATGAAAGGTGTGTCAAAATTTAAAAAATCACCCCAGATTCATTTGGTGTCGAAAAATCACAAATAATACCTTTCTGGAAAGGGAATTTCATGAAAATTTTAGGAAAAATGCTTGAAAAATTTGGAAAAATCATTTAGTCTGCCTGAACGGCCCAACCAGAATACACGTTCGGATTCCAGAGGTTCTGGATAGTTTAGACTTGAAAAATCATAACTTTCTCATCTAGAATGATCCAGGGTGAATAAGATATCATTTTAAAGCTAATTCAACATAATTTGATAGAAAAATATCAGAAAATTCATTGAAAATCGTTTAAGATTTTAAAGTAATTTTTCTATTTTTAATAGCCATGCTGCCAGAAGGGGACAAAGCAAAGCAAGAGATATTTCTTGTTTTCCTTATGTTTATGGGTCTATATTCGAGTCATTGACATTTAAACATCCATGACTAACAGGAGAGAGTGGCATAAGCATCACGAACTCATTTGCATAGCCCCAAAGTAGTTTGGGACAATGAAACAATCCATTAACCATACCACTCAAGGTTGTGACTAAAAAACAAGGCACAAACAATTTGGGGATGAATGTAAAGCTATTTTTGTTGGAAATTAGAAGATTTGAGCTTGTTTAACCACGATTCCATAGTTGAAAAAGCTTAATTTTTCCCAAGATATTTTGCTACCTTAAAAGAAAATGCTAAGTCCATGCTAATCCTCATTGGTTGAGGTTAACATACTTGGCTTGGGGGATTTTGAAAACTAGTTTTTATCATCCATCGAACATGCATTTTGACAACAAACATACAAGGGGATGGCACACAACATGAATAGGGATGCTAATTTCACTAATGGCCTAGATAAAGAAAGTGTTATGCATTTTGACAAGAAAATGTTATGGATGCTAAAAATGGCAATTATTCATGCAAGTTAATGTGTAAATGTGCTTAAAATGTGTTAGGCTAATGATTCATACATGGATTAAGGATAACAAGATGCATGGACATGGCATAAAATGCATAAACAAGAGATATCAAACTAATAAGGATGAATTGAGGCATATTTGCACATCCAAGGAGCATTAAAGCATCCAAATCCTAAACTACCACAACCAAAGCCACAATAATGCATGATAATCCTAAGAGGGTGATGGAAACATGGAAAGCTTACTAAAATGATGAAGATGCTAAAAAACAAAAAATGAAATGATAAAGTGAGAAGTTATACCAACAAAATTTCACTTCTTGGCCAAATAATTTTAGCAGTAGAGATGGCTTGAATTTTTATCTTTTCCTTGTTGTTAATAAGAAAGAAAAAAGAGAAAACTGATGAGGTTTTGGTTCTGGTCTGGATAAGGGTGATTTTTGGAGTATGTAGTAAAGGAAAGTAAGTGTTTTGAGGTTGTTTTTGGGTGATGGGTGAAGAGCTACGAGATTTGGTTTTCCTTGGTGTATAAGTGTGTTTTTGGAAGTGTAAATGAGCTAGAATCTAACCTTCTTTCTGCTGAGATAGAAGTGGTCCACTTATACCAGCCTTTTGGAGCCAAATTAGAGGTGTTTTTGGCCATTTCTCAAGGGGGAAAAGGTGATGTCAGCATGGTGGCTATAGGGTGGCTGTAGGAAGCAACTTGCTGCCAATATGATGTGCATAGGGTGGCTGGATTAAATGCTGCAATGCTTTTTCAGCAAACAGGGTGGCTGATGGTGATATTGGTTAACAAGCAAAGGAGTAAGGTAATCATGTGATGTTGACCCTTTTTGATCCAATTTAGACTTCAAAAAGATGTTATGATTAATTCAAAAGTCTAAATTCATAATCTGATGTATGTTTTAATCTTTCCTTATGCAAAGAAACAAGTTAAAATCGAGTTTTGGATCAATGGTGGGCGAGTTAAAAATGCCCGGACTGTGAAAATGGCCTGTATGTATCCATATATTACATAATGTATCGATACATTTGGTCCAAAAACCTTGTGTGCATCGATACTATGAATATTATATCGATAAAATGATCATTGTATTGATTCTATGAACATTGTATCAAAACTATAAACCATTGTATCGATACATTCCTTTACAGAATACATGCTTTGGTCCTGGCATAGTCCAATATCGATGCATGAGGTCATGTATCGATACAGAGGCTTATGTATCGATACATCTACATATTGTATTGACCCAAATAGGGACATTTCAAATTTTTGGCACATTGGAGCATTGTATCGATACATGAGAACCATGTATCAATACATTCAAGTAAAATTGTGAATTTTCTCAGATCTTTTATCCTCGAATACCTTGGACTACGTCATTAGATGCCATATCTTTGCATTTACCATTGATATGATCCCTAGGCCTTCTTGATGCCGTCAAAATACTTTTTTGTTAAGTGACATTATCACCCGATGATCATTGCCCCCTCTTACGTCCATGCTCTAGATTACTAAAAATTAGCCTGAACAAAATGAGGTGTCTAAAGCTGCTGCTCGCAACAAGCCATCATCTAATTGAACTTGAAGTAAGAGAGCTACATCCCTATACTTTTTAGTGAAGGTTTCTTTCATGTTCCTATCCTAATTGTCCTAAATGTGCTTCAGTTCCCGACAATCATTCTGATGAAAGCCAATCTTGACCTTTTCATGTATTTCTGAGATGTAATCAGACTTTAAGATGTCCTTATCTTGATGTTGGCAACCTTCTAACCATGTTCTGACATTTTCAATGGACTCGATAATGGAGATAAGTTGTTGCTCCATAAATGATGCCCCTTGCTGAACATAGATTCAGAACAATTATCCCAAAATGATTATTGTCATGATGGTTATGATGAAATGATGCATGCACCAAAACATAAATAAAGAGAAAACGAGTTAGTAAAACCTATAGGAGAGAAATGTAATAAAAATTTAAGAACGTTAAAAGAGAAAAAAAAATCTCAGCTAAGGTACCGAGATGAGAGACGGCAACATTTCAACATGCCAAGATGTAATCTGCCCTTCGTGAGGTGATGCTATATTTTATTTTGTTAAAAAAAACTAGTAGCAATATTCGTTTATCACCACTAGAGCAGAGGCGTGTTAAGCCATTACTTGGACAGCATAACAGCTTATAGAATAAGACATTGTGAATGATGGTTTTAGTTCACCGTCACTTATTTATACAAAGGTTGGCAGTCATCCAAGCAGCACAACGGCATGTCTCGATAAATGATAAAAATACAGATACGGGTGACAATTATATACTTATTGTCACCTACATAATTATGGTAATTAGGAGTAAAGGTTAGGAATATTTCCCGAAGTGACCCTATTCTGTAGGTATTCTAGCAGCATTCCGGCATGGTTTGACATGGTTTAGCTCATAAGGCTCACTATATAAGGTTTAAGTTGACACCTAAATAAGTATCTGAATTGCTCCACCATCCGGTAAGGATAATTAAGGGACCCCGATCCTAAACCCATCGTGGGTTTGGCAAAACAGGTTCGATCTGTTGGATGTATTTCCCTAAGCAAATGCAAAGGGTTACTCACGAGAGGCATAGGTAATTTACATCCAGGAAGTTATTGCCATGGCTATGCAGAGGGCTAATCACAAAGACGGAGAGCTCACTTCTTCCTAATGATTGGGTTGTAACCACACCATAGAGTTTGGCGGGACATTAATGAACATGCAAGTGCGAAGTGTGTGATGGGGAAACGAGCAAACCTTTTTGTTTACTCCCATATTACCATTTTTGTTAAGCAAATGATTATTCAAAAAAAATAAGACAATCCTGAAAATCATGTCAAACAAAAGATTAGATGACAAAATGACAAAAGAGTCATGGTTAAATAATCACCAAAGATCGAAAAAACCAAGAACCTAGACAAACACGGCTAGTTGTTGGCCTAACTCTCTATATAGTCCTCAGTGGAGTCGCCAAGCTGTCGCAATGTACCCTGAGGTGGATCCTCGTGAATCTATAGGTGTACGACTTAAAATATTTTTTTGACTTGGAAAATGTCTTCTTGACCGAAACTTTTCTCTCATGATGTGATGAAAATGAGAATGTACAGATTCTCGACTTAGGATACAGTAAGGGCGACCATAAGATGAATCACTCATCTTATTGGTCTTAGATGACCATCACGAAATGGCTAACGCTTAGAGTCACCAGTGATCATTTCAGGCTAAGCATGATCGAATGCCTATTGAAACCTATATTTTGAGTTACAAAACTCAAAACAATGATCCATGGTCTACATAATGCAATGATTCACTATTTGGGTTCAGGAGTTGGTTACGCGCGATGAGGTATGAACCTCTTCACGAAGCCCGAAATCAATACTTTACTAGCTATGTCTTATCTTGGTTTTGATTCTTTCTATCTTAACTTGTCACTATTTCGATATAACCCTCTTTTAATGCATGAATCTTTTATAAATAATCTAGGTTTTGATGAAAAAAGATTTAATCTCATATATGCCCTGAAGAGATAGGGAATATAGAGATTTTCGATGAAAATAACCTCTGGATTTTACTTTGAAAATGGAATATTCCACTTTGGGCACTAAAGAGATATCCACGTGAAATATTACCTTTAATTTTATTTGAAATGTTTCAAAAACATGAATGCACATAACCATCACAAAGAAATCATGGTAGTAAGATAATAAATGATATAACATAGCATGGATCATTCAATTCAATGATAAAGAAAATGGATGGACTAAGGAAATTTATCTCACTATTGGCATTGATTATCTAGGAATAACAAAATCTACCATTTTTTAGATGCATCTGGATTTCTTGATTAAACATGATTTGTTTGACATGTTCATGGAAATCCGGGAAGGACAATTTAATTGCAATTGAAAGACATGGTTGAAGTATCCTTTCGAAAACATTTAGAGGATCCCTACAGATGATAAAAAATTTCGACAAAGGTAGATTTTTACTTTGACAATTTTGAAAAATGGGGTTAGAGCATCCCCTCGAAAAGGCAGGGTTAGAGTATCTCCATGGATGACAAAACTTTAAGATTTAGAAAATTGGTGAGCATTCAACAATTTTTGGCAAAACTGTGAATGAGGATGATAAAGATGTAAAATATGTTTGTGCCTTAATACGAGCCAATAGTAGGTCAAAGCATGTTCCCAAATCTAACTGGGTTGACATAGAGACATTTAAATGTCTCGAGATGAAATTCGGGAAAACAACTAGATTTTGACCAAAATCAAAAATAGGGGACAACATCATGCTATATTACTTCCCGAATTTATTCTAAATTGATTTGAAGGATTCAGAAAGTGGACAAGACACCATTAGAAAGGTGACTCGATGAAGGTCATCCCAAAAATATTCCCACTACCCCAAGAAAAAACTTTCTAGGGGAATAAATTTCCAAGTTCGGATTGATAGTGCTGCTGGCAAGCATATAAGGGACAAGGAGTGTCAAAATTTAAAAAATCACCCCGAACTTATTTGGTATTGAAGAAATGCGCACAATACCTTTCTAAAAAGGGAATTTCATGAACCATTTAGACAAAATGTTTGAAAAATTTAGAAAAATCATTTTATGGGCCTGAATGGCCCAACCAGAATACATGTTCAGATTCTAGAGGTTCTGGACAGTTTAGACTTGAAAAATCATAACTCTCTCATCCGGAATGATCCTAGGGTTAGTAAGACATCATTTTAAAGATAATTCAACATGCTTTGATAGACAAATATCAGTAAATTCATGAAAAATTGTTTGGGTTTTTAAAGTGATTTTTCAATTTGCAACAGTTGTGCTACCAGCAAGAGATAAAGCAAAGCAGGGGATATCTCTTATTTTTTTATGTCTATGGGTCCAAACCCGAGTCATTGACATTCGAACATCTATGACTGAAGGGAAAAAGTGGCATAAGCATCACAAGCTCATTTGCACAGCCCTGGAGTAGTTTGGGATGATGAAACAGCTTGTTGATCATACCACTCAAGGTTTTGACTCAAGAAAAAGGCACAACCATTTCGGGGATGAGTGTAAAGCCATTTTTGTTGGAAAATCAAAAGATTTGAGCTTGTTTAACCAAGATTCCAGATC
>JBBYHO010541325.1:0-14982 GCA_038382025.1 Adansonia gregorii
CTTAGCAAGAAATTTTGCTATGAACTTCTATTAAGAAAAACTTGTATTAAAAGTTTTGTCGAAACTTTGTCAGTACCCTTTTAAAGCGCACAAATCAGCGGCACCTTTTTAAAGCCCACAAATCAATGAAACCTCTTAAAAGCCAACAAGTTAATGGCACCCTTTTAAAGCCCATAAGTTAGTGGCACCCTTTAAAAGCCCACAAATTAGTGGCACCCTTTTAATGCCTACAAGTTATTGGCTCCCTGTTAAAGCCCATAAATCAATGGCACCCCTTAAAAGCCCATAAGTCAGTGGCACCCTTTTAAGGCCTATAAGTCAGTGGCACAGTTTCTAAGCCTACATGTCAATACACCCTTTTCAAAGCCCACACGAGTTGGTTGCACCCAAGTTTGAGTCAAAGCTCACACGAGTTGGCGGCACCTAAGTCAGAGCCTACACGGGTTGATGGCACCCAGTCTAAGTCAAAGCATGCACGAGCTGGCAGCACCCATGTTAAAGTCCATAAGCTAGTGGCACCCAAGTCTGAGTCAAAGCCCATAAGCTAGTGGCACTTAAGTTTAAGTCAAAGCTCGTACAAGCTGGCGGCACCTACATAAAAAATCCATGTTACTCCGTACCTACCTAAGGGGGTCAAACCTTAGAAAACCTAACACCTTAGTGTTCTAAGGAACATTAATCCACCCTAAAAAAATAGTGTCTATTTGTCTTTACCTTGCTCCTGATTCTCAGCAATGATCAAACAAGGGCAGCTATAGACACCTTATTTTATCCAGGCTAGTTTTTAGCAATCTAGAGTAGGGATGTGAGAGGGGGCATTGTCGCCCAAAAAAAGTATTTTGAGGAGGTTAAAAAGGCCTAGGGATCATATTAAAGGTAAATGCAAAGATGTGGCATCAAATGACATAATTCAAGGTGTCTGGGATAAGAGATATGAGAAAATTCATAATTTTACTTGAATGTATTGATACATGGTTCTCACGTATTGATACAATGCTCTAACGATCCAAAAATTTGAAATGTCCCCATTTGTATTAATACAACATGTAGATGTATAGATCCATGAGCCTTTATATCAATATAGGACCTTATGTATCGATAGTAGGCCATGCCAAGACCAAAACATGCATTCTGTAAAGAAATGTATCGATATATATCAACATGTATGATACAATGGTTTGTAGTATCAATACGATGGTTTATAGTATTGATACAATGTTCATTGTATCGATACCATTAAGGTTTATGGACCAAATGTATCAATACATTATGCAATCTATCGACACATGCAGGCCATTTTCATGGTTTGAGAATTTTTGACTCATCCACCATTGATCCAAAACTTGATTTTAAATCATTTTTTTGCACCAAGAAAGATTAAAACACATATCAGATTCCGAATTTAGACTTTTGAATTAATCATAACATCTTTTTTTAGGTCCAAATTGGATCAAAAAAGGTCAACATCACATGATCACCGTACTGCCTAGCTTGTTAACCAATATCACCACCAACCAGAACAACCACCCTATGCCCATCACATTGGCAGCAAGTTGCTCCCTACAACCACCCTATAGCCACCATGCTAACGTCACCTCGTCCCCTCAAGAAATGGCCAAAAACATCTTCAAATTGGCTTCAAAATACTGGTATAAATGGACCACTTCTATCTCAGTAGAGAAAGGTTAGATTCTAGCTTGTTTTAGCTTCCAAAAGCACATCTACACATAAAAAAAAACAAATCCCGTAGCTCTTTGCCCACCACCCAAAAATAGCCCTAAAACACTTACTCTCAACCTTTACACATTCCAAAAATCATCCTCATCCATACCAGAGCCAAAACCTCATTGTTTTTCACTTTTTCTTGCCTATTAACAACAAGAAAGAGTAAGAAATTCAAGCCATATTTCTACTCCAATGGTTTAACCAAAGTTGAAGTTTTGTTAGTGTAACTTCTAACTCTATCACTTATATTTTTTGTTTTTAAGCACTTTCACCATTTTAGTTAGCTCTCAATGTTTCCATCACCCTCGTGGACTATCATTTATTATTGTGGCATTTGGTTGTGGTAGTTTAAGATTAGGATGCCTTGATGCCCCTTTTATGTGCAAAATACCTTATTTCATCCTTATTAGTTTGATATCTCTTGCTCATGCGTTTTATGCCATGTCCATGAATCTTGTTATCCTTAATCTATGCATGAATAAGTGGCCTAACACATTTCAAGCACATTTACACATTAACTTGCATGAATCATTCTTATTTTTAGCATCCATAACATTTTCTTGTCAAAGTGCATAACACTTTCTTTGTCTAGGCCATTAGTAAAATTAGCATCCCTATTCATGTTATGTGCCATTCCCTTGTATGTTTATTGTCAAAAAGCATGTTTAATGTTCGATAAAAACTAATTTTTGAAACCCCTTAAGCCAAGCACGTTAACCTTAACCAATAAGGATTAGCATGGACTTAACATTTTCCTTAACGCTAGCAAAATGTCTTGGGGAAAATTAAGTTTTCCAGATCTGGAATCTTGGTTAAACAAGCCCAAATCTTTTGATTTTGAAATAAAAATGGTCTAACAATTATTCCCTAAATGTTTGTGCCTATTTTTTAACTCAAAACCATTAGTGATATGATCAATGGGCTATTTCATCATCCCAAACTACTTTAGTGCTGTGCAAATGAGCTTGTGATGCTCGTGCCACTATTTCCCTTCAATTATAGACATTCAAATGTCAATTACTCGAGTTTGGACCTATAGACATAAAAAATAAGAGATATCCCTGCTTCGCTTTGTCCTCTATTGGCAGCACAACTATTGTAAATTGAAAAATCACTTTAAAATCTTAAACAATTTTCCATGAATGTTTTTATTTTTTTCTCAAAGCATGTCAAATTATCTTTAAAACAATGCCTTATTCACCCCTGGATCATTCTGGATGAGAGAGTTATGATTTTTCAAGTCTAAACGATTTGGAATCTCTAATATCCAAACATGTATTCTGGTTGGGCCATTTAGGCCCACTAAATGATTTTTCCAAATTTTTCAAACATTTTTTCTAAAAGGTTCATGAAATTACCTTTTTAGATAGGTATTGTTTGCATTTTTTTGATACCTAATGAGTCTGCGGTGATTTTTCAAATTTTGACACACCCTGTCCCTTATATGCTCTGCCAGCAACACATTCAATCTAAACTTGAAAATTTATTTTCTAGGAAAGTGACTTTTTGGGATAATCGACACATTTTTAGATCAACCCTTGTCGAGTTGCATTTTTAATGGTATCCTGTCCACCCTCTAAAGCCTTCAAACCAATTTAGAATAAATTTAGGAAGTAGGATAGCATGATGCTGTCCCCTGTTTTTGGTTATGGTCAAAATTAAGTTGTTTTCCTAAGTTCTGTCTCGAGACATTCGAACACCTTTTACATCTTTACCATCCTTATTCACAACAATTTCTTTCGCCAAAAGTCATCAAAATGCTTACTCGTTTACCAAATCACAAAGTTTTATCAATTCAAGTCTTCCCACTCGACTCTCTAAAGAGTGTCAGATATGTCACTTTTGGGGATACTCCAATCTCGATCTTAAGAGGGGATACTCCAACCTCGCTCTTCAAAATTATCAAGATTTAAAAATCTTTCTTTGCCTAAATGATTTCTCATCCACGGGATACTCTAATCCTAACCTTTTAAGGGGATACTCTAACCCCGCTCTTAAAATTGTCAAGATTTAAAAATCTTCCTTTGTCAAAAATTATTTGTCATTCACAGGGAGCCAACTTTTTGAGGGGATACTTTAACCCTATCTTTAAACTATAATTAATCTTTGTTTCTCCTTCTTGGATTTCCATGAATACGTCAAACAAACCTTATTTAATCAAGAAACGAAGATGCATCTCGAAAATTATCGATTCAATTATTCTTAAATAATCGATGCTAATTCCGAGATAAATTCCAATAGTCCATCCTTTTTCCTTATCATTGCATTGAAGGATCCATGTTATGTTACTTCATTTGTTGTCTTACTAATATAATTTCTTTGTGATGATTATTTGCATTGATGTTTTCAAAAAGTTTCAAATAAAATTAAAGGTAATGTTTCACGTGCGTATCTCTTTAGTACCAAAAGTGGAACATTCCATTTTCAAAGTAAAATCCAGAGGTTATTTTTATCAAAAATCTTTATATTCCCCATCTCTCCGGGGCATATATAAGATTAAATCTTTTTTTCATTAAAACCTGAATTTGTATTTGTTTAAGATTCATGCATTAAAAGAGGGTTATATTGAAATAATGATATGTTAAGATCGAAAGAATCGAAACTGAGACAAGATATAGCTAGTAAGATACCGATTATGGGCATCACGAAAAGGTTCGTACCTCATCGTGCATAACCAACTCTCGAACCCAAACAACAAACCTTTGTATTACGTAGACCATGGGATCGATGTTTTGAGTTTCGTAACTCAAAACATAGTTTTCAATAGGCATCCGATCATGGCTAACTCTAAATGATCAATAGCAATTCCAAATGTTGGCCATTTCGTGATGGTCATTTGAGACCAATAAGATGATCGATTCATCTTATGGTCCTTTTCACTATACCACAAGTTAAGAATCTATACATTCTCGTTCTCATAACATCGCCAAAGAAAAGTTTCATTCAAGAAGACATTTCTAAGTTAGGAAAATATTTTAATTCATAAGCACCCATAGATCCGCAAAGATCCACCCTAGGGTACATTACGAGAATTGACGAACTTTGATTCTAAAAAATGGTGGGAAGAAAAGCTTCTCTTATCGAACCAAGGTATTAGTATCATTTATCCCAATGAGGAAAATGAGTTGATGGTGCCCAATCTTGAAAAGAAAGGAGATTATTATGTAAATTTGTGTTTGTTCTAAATGATAAACAAACATTAGCTCTAAGAAATAGGAGAAAAAAAAAGCTTTTCTTGTGAAACCAAAGCATCAATGTCATTTATCCTAATAAGGGGAATGAGTTTATTGCATGCAATCATGAAAAGGTAGAAGATTACTATATGAATCCGTGTTTGTCCTAATTGATAGACAAACTTTGATTATAAAAAATGGTGAGAAGAAAAGCATTTTAAATGAAACCAAAGCATCAATGACATTTATCCTAATAAGGAGAATAAGTTTATAGTGCCTAATCATAAAAGGAAAAGAGATTATTATGTGAATCCATATTTGTCCTAATTAACAAATGAGCATTAACTCTAACAAAAGGTAGGAAAAGAAGCTTTTCTTGTGAAATCAAAGCATCAATGTCATTTATTCCAAGGAGGAGAATGAGTTTATGGTTCCCAATCATAAAAAAAATAGCAAATTATTATGTGAATCAGTGTTTGGCCTAACTGACAAATGAACTTTAATTCAAAAAAATGGTGTGAAGAAAAGCTGTTCTTATGAAACCAAAGCATCAATGTCATTTACCCTAATGAGGAGAATGTGTTTATGTGCCCAATCATGGCAAAAAAAAGAGATTACTATGTGAAGCTATGTTTGTCTAACTTAGCCAACGACCTTTAATTCTAAAAAATAGTGGAAAAAAAAAGCTTTTGTTATGAAAGTAAAGTATTAATGTCATTTATCCCAATAAGAAGAACGAGTTTATGGCACCCAATCATGAAAAGAAAGGAGATTATTATGTTAGTCTACCTTTATCCTAATCGATAGACGAACTTCGATTCTAAAAAATTATAGAAAAAATGCTCCTCTTACAAAACCAAGCATTAAAGTCATTTATCCTAATGAGGAGAATGAGGTCATGGTGCCCAATCTTGAAAAGAAAAGAGATTATTATATGAATCCATGTTTATCCTAATTGGCAAACAAACTTTAGCTTTAAGAAATGGGGGCAAGAGAATCTTTTCTTATGAAACCAAAGCATCAATATCATTTATCCCAATGGGAAGAATAAGTTTATCGTATGCAACAATAAAAAAAGAAATTACTATGTGAATCTATGTTTGTCCTAATTGATATATAAAATTTAATTCTAAAAATTGGTAGGAAGAAAAGCTTTTTGAATGAAACCAAAGCACTAATGTCATTCATCCAAATGAGGAGAATGATTTTATGGTACCCAATCACCTAAAAAAAGAAGATTATTATGTGAATCTGTGTTTGTCCCAATTGGGAAATGAATATTAACTCTTAAAGAAGGTAGAAAGAGAAGGTTTTCTTATAAAACCAAAGCATCTATGTCATTTATTCCAACAAGTAAAATGAGTTTATTGCACCAATCATGAATAGAAATGAGATTATTATGTGAAACTATGTTTGTCCTAATTGATGACAAACTTTAATTCTAAAAACTGGTGGGAAGAAAAACTCTTTTTTAATGGTACACAATCATGAAAAGAAAAGAGATTATTATGTAAATCCATGTTTGCCCCAATTGGCAAACAAACTTTACTTCTAAAAATGGTGGGAAGAAAAGCTTTTCCTATGAAACTAAAGCATCAAAGTCATTTATCCCATTGAGTAGATCGAGTTTATGATACCTAATCATGAATAGAAATGAGATTATTATGTTAATCTATGTTTGTCTTAATTGACAGATGAAGTTTGGTTCTAAAAACCAGTGGGAAGAAAAGCATTTCTTTATGGTACACAATAACAAAAGAAAGATATTATTATGTAAATCTATGTTTGCCCTAATTGACAAATGAACTTTTAACTCTAAAAAATAGTGGAAAGAAAAGTTTTTTATATGAAACTAAAGCATCAATGTCATTTATCCCAATATGTAGAACGAGTTTATGGTGCCCAATCATGAAAAAAAGAGATTATCACGTGAATCTATCATTGTCCTAATTAACAAATGAACTTTAATTCAAAAAAATGGTAGGAAGAAAAGGTTTTCTTTATGGTACCAATCATGAAAAGAAAAAAGATTATTATGTGAAACAATGTTTGTCCTAATTGATTGATTTTAATAAAAAGTGAGAAGAAAAGCTTTTTAAATAAAACCAAAGCACTAATGTCATTTACGCCAATGACAAGAATAAGTTTATGGTGCCCAATCACGAAAGGAAAGGAGATTATTATGTGAACTAATGCTTGTGCCAATTGATAAATGGAGATAAAATCTAAAAAAAGGTGGAAAGAGAAGCTTTTCTTGCAAAACCAAAGCATTTATGCCATTTACCCCAATTAGCAGAATGAGTTTGTGGCACTAAATCATGAAAAGAAAGGAGATTATTATGAGAGTTCGTCTTTGTCTTAATTGACAGACAAACTTTGATTCTGAAAATTGATGGGAAGAAAAGCTTTTTTTTTATGGTACACAGTCACAAAAAGAAAATAAATTATTATGTAAAGCCATGTTTGCCCCATTTGACAAACAAACTTTAATTCTAAAAATGGTGGGGAGAGAAGTTTTTCTTATGAAACCAAAGCATCAAAGTCATTTATCCTAATGAGTAAACCGAGTTATGGTACCCAATCATGAATATAAATGAGATTATTGTGTGAATCCATGTTTGTCTTAATTGATAGACGAACTTTGATTATAAAAACTAGTGAGAATAAAAGCTTTTCTTTATGGTGCACAATCACGAAAAGAAAAGAGATTATTATGTAAAGCTATGTTTACCCTAATTGACAAATGAACTTTAACTCTAAAAATAGGGGAAAGAGAAGCTTTTTATATGAAACCAAAGCATCAATGTCATTTATCCCAATGTGTAGAACAAGTTTATGGTGCCTAATTATGAAAAAAAAGAGATTATCATGTGAATCTATCATTGTCCTAATTGGTAAATGAACTTTGATTCCAAAAAATGGTGAGAATAAAAGCTTTTCTTTATGATACCCAATCATGAAAAGAAAGGAGATTATTATGTAAATCCATATTTGTCTTAACTGATAGCCGAACTATGATTCTAAAAAATGGAGAAAGAAAAGTTTTTTAAATGAAACCAAAGCACCAATGTCATTTATGCCCATGAGAAGAACGATTTTATATTGCCCAATTAGGAACAGAAAAGAGATTATTATGTGAATCTGTGTTTGTCCCAATTAACAAACGGACATTAACTCTAAAAAAAGATGGAAATGAGGCTTTTCTTATGAAATCAAAGTATCTACTTCATTTATCCCAATAAGTAAAATGAGTTTGTGGCACCTAATCATGTAAAGAAAGGAGATTATTATGTAAATCTATCTTTGTCCTAATCGATAGACTAATTTTGATTCTAAAAAATGGTAGGAGGAAAAACTTTTATTTACTGTACCGAATAATGAAAAGAAAGGAAATTATTATTTGAATCCATGTTTATCCCAATTGGCAAATAAACTTTAAAAAATAGGGGAAAGAGAACCTTTTCTTATGAAGTGAAAGCATCAATGTCATTTATCCCCATAAGTAGAATAAGTTTTTGGCACCATATAATGAAAATCATGCGAATCTGTGTTTGTCCTAATTGATAGACGAACTTTGATTCTAAAAAATGGCAGCAAGAAAAGCTTTTTAAGTGAAACCAATGAATCAATGTCATTTATCCTAAAAAAGAGAATGAATTTATAGTGCACAATCAAGCGAAAAAAGAGATTATGATGTAAATTCATGGCTGTCCCAATTGATAAATGAACTTTAGTTTTAAAAAATGGCGAAAAGAAAAGCTTTTCTTATGAAACCAAAGCATCAATATCATTCATCCCAATAAGTAGAATGAGTTTATGGTGCCCAATCATGAAAAGAAATAAAATTATTATGTGAATTCGTGTTTGTCCTAATTGACATATGAACTTTGATTCTAAAAAATGGTAGGAAGAAAAGGTTTTTTAATGAGACCAAAGCGTTTATGACATTTATGCTAATGAGGACAATGAGTTTATGGTGCCCAATTATGAAAAGAAAGGAGATTACTATATGAATTCATGTTTGTCCCAATTGACAAACAAACTTTAATTCTAAAAATGGTAGAAAGATGAGCTTTTCTTATGAAACCAAAGCCTCAAAGTCATTTTTCCCAATAAGTAGATTGAGTTTATGGTACCCAATCATGAATAGAAACGAGATTATTATGTGAATCTGTGTTTGTCTTAATTGATAGATGAACTTTGATTATAAAAAATGGTGGGAAGAAAAGCTTTTCTTATGAAACCAAAGCATCAATGTCATTTATCCCAATGAGGAGAATGAGCTTATGGTGCACAATCATAAAAGGAAGGAAATTATCAAGTGAATCCGTGTATGTCCTAATTAACAAACAGACTTTAACTATAAAAAATACTAGACAGAGAAGCTTTTCCTATAGAACTAAAGTATCAATATCATTTATCCAAATGAGTAAAATGAGTTTATGGTGCACAATCATGAAAAGAAAGAAGACTATTATATAAATTCATGTTTGTCTAATTGACAGATGAACTCTGATTCTAAGAAATGGTGGGAATAAAGGCTTTTTAAGTGAAGCCAAAGTGTCGGTCTTCCATCACAGTAAGGAGAATAAGTTAATGGTGCCTAATCATAAAAAGAAAGGAGATTACTACATAAATCCATGCTTGTCGCAATTGACAAATGAACTTTAATTCTAAAAAATGGTGGAAAGAGAAGTATTACTTATGAAACCAAAGCATCAATGTCATTTATTTCAATGAGTAGAATGAGTTTTTTGTGCACAATCATGAAAATAATGCAAATTTTTGTTTGTCCTAATTGACAGATGAACTTTGATTATAAGAAAATGGTGGGAAGAAAAACTTTGTAATTGTAACCAAAGCACTAATTTCATTTTATCCCAATAAGGAAAATGATTTTATAGTGCCCAATCATGAAAAGAAAGGAGATTGTTATGTGAACCTGTATTTATACCAATTGATTTCTTATGAAACCAAAGCATCTATGTCATTTATCCAAATGAGTAGAATGAGTTTATCGCACCCAATCATGAAAAAAAAAGAGATTATTATGTGAATCCGTCTTTGTCCTAATTGACAGATAAACTTTGATTTTGAAAAACAGTGGGAAGAAAAGCTTTTCTTTATGGTACAAAATCATGAAAAGAAAAGAGATTATTATTTGAATCCGTGTTTGCCTTAATTGACAAATGAACTTTAACTTTAAAAAATAGGGGATAGAGAAGCATTTCTTATAAAACCAAAGCATTAATTTCATTTATCCAAATGATTAGAATGAATTGTTGGCATACAACCATGAAAATTATCTGAATCTATGTTTGTCCTAATTGATAAACAAACTTTAATTGTAAAAAATGGTGGGAAAAAAAGCTTCTTAATTGTAATTAAAGCACGAATGTCATTCATCCCAATGAGGAAAAGGATTTTATGGTGCCCAATCATAGAAAAAAAGAGATTATTATGTGAATACATGGATAATTAACAAATGAACATTAATTCAAAAAAAGTTAGAAACAGAAGCTTTTCTTATGAAACCGAAGCATCTATGTCATTTATCCTGATAAGTAGAACGAGTTTGTGGTACCGAATCATGAAAAGTAAGAAGACTATTATGTGAATCTATCTTTGCCCTAATTGATAGAAAAACTATGATTCTAAGAAATGCTGGGAAGAAAAGCTTCTCTTTATGGTACCCAATCATGAAAAGAAAGGAGATTATTATGTGAATCCATGTTTGTCCTAATTGATGAATGAACTTTGGCTCCAAAAAATGGTGGGAAAAAAGCTTTTTAAATGAAACCAAAGCACCAATGTCATTTATGCTAACTAAGAGAATGAGTTTAGGGTGCCCAATCACAAAAAGAAAGAAGATTATTCTGTGAATTCGTGTTTGTGCCAATTGACAAAGGAACATTAACTCTAAAAAAAGATGGAAAGATATGCTTTTCTTATGAAACCAAAGCATCTATGTCATTTATCTTAATCAGTAGAACGAGTTTGTGGTTCCCAATCACGAAAAGAAAGGGGATTATTAGGTGAATTCATGTTTGTCCTAATTAACTAAGAAACATTAACTTTAATAAAAGGTGGAAAGAGAAGGTTTCCTTATGAAACCAAAGCATCTATGCCATTTATCCCAATGAGTAGAACGAGGATCATGAAAAGAAATGAGATTATTATATGAATTCATCTCTGTCCTAATTGACAGACAAACTTTGATTCTAAAAAACGATAGGAAGAAAAACTTTTCTTTATGGTACGAAATCATGAAAATAATTATTATTTGAATTCGTGTTTACCCTAATTGACAAATGAACTTTAACTCTAAAAAATTAGGGAAAGAGAAGCAATTCTTATGAAACCAAAGTATCAATTTCATTTATCCGAATGAGTAAAATGAGTTGTCGGCATACAATCATGAAAATTATCTGAATTTGTGTTTCACCTAATTGACAAAGAAAGTTTAATTCTAAAAAATGGTGGGAAGAAAAACTTTTTAATTGTAACCAAGGCACCAATGTCATTTATCCTAATAAGGAAAATGATTTTATGGTGCCTAATCATAGAAAGAAAAGAGATTATTATGTGAATCTGTGTTTGTCCTAATTAAGAAACAAATATTAACTCTAAAAAAAGGTGAAAAGAGAAGCTTTTCTTATGAAACCAAAGCATTTATGTCATTTATCCCAATGAGTAGAATGAGTTTGTGGTGCCCAATCATTATAAGAAAGAAGACTATTATATGAACCTATCTTTCTCCTAATTGGCAGATGAATTTTAATTGAAAACATGGTAGGAAAAATGCTTTTCTTTATTATACCCAATCATGAAAAAGAAAGAAAATATTATGTGAATCCGTGTTTGACCTAATTGATAGATGAACTTTGATTTTTAAAAATGGTGGGAAAAAAAGCTTTTAAATGAAACCAAAGCACCAATCAATTATGCCATGAGAAGAATGAGTTTATAATGCCCAATGATGAAAAGAAAGGAGATTATTATGTGAATTCGTGTTTGTGACAATTGACAAACGAACATTAACTCTAAAAAAAGATGGAACAAGAAGCTTTTCTTACAAAACCAAAGCATCTATATCATTTTTCCCAATGAGTAGAACAAGTTTGTGGCATGCAATCATGAAAAAAAAGATTATTATATGAATCTATCTTTATCCTAATTAACTAACAAACTTTGATTCTAAAAACTGGTGGAAAAAAAAAAGCTTTTCTTTATTGTACCCAATCATGACAAGAAAGGAGATTATTATGTGAATCCATGTTTGCCCCAATTGATAAACGAACTTTAAATCTAATAAATGAGGGGAAGAGAAGCTTTTCATATGAAATCAAAGAATCCATGTCAGTTATCCCAATATGTAGAATGATATTTATGAGGCCTAATCATAAAAAAAAAAAAGAGATTGTTATGTGAATCCATCTTTATCCTAATGACAGATGAACTTTGATTCTGAAAAATGGTGGGAAAAAAAGCTTTGCTTTATGGTACCGAATCATTAAAAGACAAGAGATTATTATGTGAATCCATATTTGTCCTAATTGATCGACGAACTTTGATTTAAAAAATAAAGGGAAATAAAGCTTTTTAAATAAAACCAAAGCACCAATATCGTTTATGCCAATGAGGAGAATGATTTTATATTACCCAACCATGAAAAGAAAGGAGATTATTATATGAATCTATGTTTATCCTAATTGAAAATGAACATTAACTCTAAGAAAATGTGTAAAGAGAAGCATTTCTTATGAAACCAAAGCATCTATATCATTTATCCTAATGACTAAAATGAGTTTGTAGCCCAATCATGAAAAGAATGGAGATTATTATGTGAATCTATCTTTGTCCTAATTAACAATGAACTTTGATTCTAAAAATGGTGGGAAGAAAAGCTTTTCTTTATGGTATGAAATCATGAAAAGAAAGGAGATTATTATTTGAATCTGTGTTTGCCCAAATTGACAAATAAAATTTAACTCTAAAAAATAGAGGACAGAAAAGCATTCCTTATGAAACCAAAGCATCAGTTTCATTTATCCCAATGAGTAGAATGAGTTTATAGCACCCAATCATGAAAGAAAATCAGATTATTATGTGAATCCTCATTTGTCCTAATTGATAGAAAAACTTTGATTCTAAGAAATGGTGGGAAGAAAAGCTTTTTGAATGAAAGTAAAGCTCCAATGTCATTTATGCCAAAAAGAGAATGAGTTTATGGTGCCCAATCATGAAACGAAAGAAGATTATTATGTGAATTCATGTTTGTGCCAATTGACTAACAAGCATTAACTCTAAAAAATATGGAAAGAGAAGCTTTTCTTATGAAACCAAAACATCTATTCATTTATCTTAATGAGTAGAACTTGTTTGTGGCACCCAATCATGAAAAGAAAGAAGACTACTATATGAATCTGTCTTCCTTTTTATTGATAGACAAACTTTGATTCTGAAAAATGGCAACAAGAAAAGCTTTTTAAATGAAACCAAAGAATCAATGTCATTTACCCAAAGAGAAGAATAAGTTTATAGTGCCCAATCATGCTAAAAATGAAAATTATGACGTAAATCCATGTTTATCCCAATTGACAAACGAACATTAATTCCAAAAAATGGTGGAAAGGGAAGCCTTTCTTATGAAATCAAAGCATCAATATCATTTATCCTAATGAGTAAAATAATTTTATGGTGCCTAATCACAAAAAGAAATCAAATTATTATGTGAATCTATGTTTGTCCTAATTGACAAACAAATTTTGATTTTAAAAAATGGTGAAAAGAAAAGCTTTTTAAATGAAACCAAAGCATTTATGTCAGTTATGCCAATAAGGACAATGAGTTTATGGTGCCTAATGATATAAAGAAAAGAGATTACTATGTGAATCCGTGTTTGTCCCAATTGACAGACAAACTTTAATTCTAAAAATGGTGGAAAGATAACCTTTTCTTATGAAACCAAAGCATCAATGCCATTTATTCCAATGAGTATAATGACTTTATGGCACCAATCATGAAAAAAATAAAATTATTATGTGAATCTGTGTTTATCCTAATTGATAGACGAAGTTTAATTCTAAAAACAGGGTGGGAAGAAAAGGCTTCTGTATGAAACCAAAGCATTAATGTCATTTATACTAATGAGGAAAATGAGTTTATGGTGCCCAATCATGAAAAGAAAAGAAATTATTATGTGAATCCGTCTTTGTCCTAATTGGAAAATGAATTTTCATTCTAAAAAGGGTGGACAATGAAATTTTCTTATGAAACCAAAGCATCAAAGTCATTTATCGTAATGATGCTAGCCAATCATGAAATAAAATACGATTATTATATGAATCCTTATTTATCCTAATAGACAAAGGAACTTTGATTCTAAAAAATGGTTGGAATAAAAGTTGTTCTTATGAAACCAAAGTATCAATATCATTTATCCCGATGAGACGGATGAGTTTCTGGTGCCCAATCATGAAAAGAAAAAAGATTATTATATAAATCTGTGTTTGTCCCAAGTGACAAAGAACTTTAACTCTAAAAAAATGGTGGAAAGAGAAGCTTTTCTTATGAAATCAATGCATCAATATATTTTCCAAATGAGTAAAATGAGTTATAGCACATAATCATGAAAGGAAAGGAGATTATTATATGAATCCATCTTCATCATAATTGATAGATGAACGTTGATTCTAAAAAATAATAGGAAAAAAGCTTTTCTCATGAAACCAAAGCATCAATGTCGTTTATCCCAATGGGAAGAATAAGTTTACGATACCTAATCATGAAAGGAAAGGTGGTTATTATGTGAATCCGTGTTTATCCCAATTGATAAACGAACTTTAACTCAAAAAACTAGAGGAGATAAAAGCTCTTTATACGAAACCAAAGCATTAATGTCATTTACCCCAATGAGTAAAACGAATTTATGACACCCAATCTTAAAGAGAAAGAAGATTATTATGTGAATCCATGTTTATCCTTATTGACAGATAGATTTTAATTCTAGAAAACTAGTGGGAAGAAGATGTTTTTCTTATGAAACCAAGGCATTAATGTCTTTTATCCTAATGAGGAGAAT
>JBBYHO010541346.1:0-14982 GCA_038382025.1 Adansonia gregorii
ATTATTAATAAATTTAATTTATTAATAGAAAAAATTTTAATTTCATAAAAATACTTTTGTAAAATGAATTAATTTGATAATAAATTAAAAAGAATTTAAAGTATATCTGAAACTACTTTATCTTAAGCTTATAATTATTAATTTATCTTAAAAAGCAAATCAATTTATTTAATATAAATAAAAAACTTATAATTACATTGAATTTTTTTGTCTTTGTAATTAATTTTGCATTAACATTAAAAAACAAACTTTATAATAACTTGATATAATTTTCACATAAAACAATTTTTATAAGAACATTAATTATTATACACTTTATTAATTTGATTTATTTTTAAAATATAAAATTTTATAATATAAATAAATAAATGAGTATTCACATTCGAAGTTACGTGATAACAAAGGCTAAGAAATGTTAAAATTTCAATTTACAACAAGTTGTATATTACTTACTATTTTCCATAGTCTGAGTAATCTACGATTTACATCATTATTAGAGGTTGGAAATCCCACAAATTTTATAATACCTAATATCATTACTATTATATTGTTCTAGCTAATGTCATTATTAATATAAAATGTTTTACTTAAACCTTTGACACATTGTATAAAATGGTATTTTCTATGGCACAAATTCTATCAGAAAATATTTTTTTCCTTTTTTTTTAATAAAATTTTGTGATCTATAAAATTTGTGGTCTTATCACTCCGGAAAAAAAATGATTTCTTTGAAAAATAAATCGATTCGTCAATTTCTTTCTTTATTTCACTAAGGAGTAAAATTATCATCAAGAAAATTATTAAGGTCAAACAGTTTAACTCATAGAACACTTATATTAAAAAACTATTTAATCTTTCTTTTATAAATATATATATATATATGCATATATTCTTTCATTGATTCTTGCTTATGTTTGTTATATGTGTTTAATTGTAGGTATTAACGTTTGAGGCAGAGGATTTGTCATTAAGAACATAAAAATTTCCTAATTAAATTGGATAATTTTTGTGAATGTAAATGTAAATGTAATTTTATTTTAACAAAATGGTTCAATGAAAATTATTAATGTTTGTAAAGTTCATTTTAGGATCATTGCTTTCGGCGAGCAGTGAAATATTTGGCCTGTTTTATCATTATTTTTTCTACTTTTTTTTTTTATCATAGTCTATTCCATATTACTCTTTGTAAACAAATTTTATTATACATTACCAATGATGTTTTTAAAATTCGTATTAAAATGATGAAATACATCAATAAATATAATAAAAATAATTAAAAATAAAAATAAAAAACATGATAAGCTCTTAATTCACTAATGAAATTAAAAAGTTTTAGTATTGGTGTACCAAATACAATCCTTTATTTATTTATTTATGTTATGCTTACTTTTATCATTGTTTTAATATTCACATGCACCACATGTGTTCATTTCTAGTTATAAAAAAATGTTAAATAAAACAAATTAAAACAATATTAAATAAAATAAAATTTTAAAAGAAATGATGATGAAAGAAAAGTCAGAACTGGTCAATAAACCAATATTAGGATGAGCAACATTGGAAAATTCTTGGGTTATTCAACTTGTTTCCGTAAAAAAATAACATCGGTGGTTTTCAATCTCACGATGTGCCGATGGAATAAAACATGTAGAAGACTGCTACTTTGGAGGTCCTCAAGTGTTGAATCTTCACTCAAAAGAAAAAAATAATAAAATAAAAAAGGTGGGTTTGGATCATGTTAACTAAGACCAACTTAAAAAGTTTTTATTATTATTTAAAATTTATTTTTATATTCATATTCATAATTAAATTTAAATAAAATAAATTTTTTATTTATAAACAGTAATTTAAAAATTGGCTCAAAAGTCTAAAAGTCTTTATCCAAAATTAACCTAATACAAATTAAGCCAGTTAAATTAGACCAGCTACTTGGCTTGCGAGTAGAACTCCGGCCTTCAAGAATTCCTTGTATTAGGTTTTTTTTCCCTTTTTTTTAAAGAAATTCCTTAAGGTTGAATGGTGAAACTTAAATTTTTAGTTGTATTTCAAAATTTTATATTGAAAACTCTAATTTTTGGATTAATGAATTTAAGATTTTTTTTATTTGGATAAAATAAAGATTTAGATCATGATTTAAATGAAAATTAATTTCCGCTTTGTAAACGATAGAATAGTCGAAGAAGAAGTGACTTTGTAAATTCTCACCGTCAAAAAAAATTTAAAATTTGAAATTTGTGCTACTTAAAATGTGTTTGATTTGTCCAACCAAATCTATTTTTTTATTTGACATCCAAATAAAAAATTTTAATTTATAAATTTCAATCTAAATTTTTTAATTCAAATCAATGTTTCCAAAAGTACGATAAAAGAAAATGTCGTTTTCGAGATTTTTTTCTCTAATAATGGCCAATCCCATTTAAAGCATGAATCAGCAAATCTTCCTCACTATAGGGAGTTAATTAAGGCCGATTGTTAGCTACACCTTCAAGTGATTGAAAATATTCACCGAAAGATTTAGTGTTCTTTTGTTTTTATGAGTTTCACCCTGTGATTCATTGGCATCTATGATCAGGATTTTACTTGCATGCATGCATCTAGTGTTTGTCTTAGCTTCAATTTTATGCTACAAAAGAGTCAAAGAAGGACATGGCTGAAGAAAGAAACAACTAGTCTTTTGTTGGGTCTGGTGCTCCTCATTCCATCATTCGTAGGATTTGAAATAAAAAACAGGAGGATTTTATCCCTCCGATGGAATCATGTCAGCAGCAAGGGAAATAAGGCTCGGTTCCATCTATAGGGTTCTGGAGTTTATTACCCAAACGTAGAAAGTTAAATTGAGCTCTCCAAAAATGAAAATTAAGTGTTGTGAGTTTAATTGGTAAGTCAGCAGCGATATCGATGGCCATCAATGGAGGTTGAGACTGTGACAATGTTGTTATTGTGGAAGACAACATTATGGTACTATTAATAAGAGGTTGTTTTTTAACATGTTTAAAATATTTAAATAGAGGTATAAAAAAAAAAAACTAAGAAGAGAAATGAAAATCTTTTTAGAGCATTAAAGCTCTGATAACATTCATTCATTAGATAAAAAAAATGCATTAATTGTCATGTTGTATCGCATTTATGTATACTTACAACTTTTGTATGTAGATAAATTAACAAAGTTTAAATACAAAAATTACATGATAAATACATAAAATAAATTAAAGATAGATTAATCTAGATGATACACTAACTTATGTTTTGACCTTCAATTGATATGCTTTGATCTTTAGTTGATAAGGAGGAGGATTTGAAATCATTAATTCACTTCTACATATTGATAGGCAATAAGTAGCATCACATTTATTCTGACTATAAATCGCTAAGTGCTATATAATTGGATAATTTCTATATAAATATTTAATTTAATGATAAATATGCATATTTTTCCGGTCAAATAACAAGTCGAAATCTCTCTCTGTCCTAATTAAATAATAAAAACAAAAACAAAAATTAGATAATCTAAAGAGGCAAAACAAATTTTATTTGTTTGTGCAAAAGATTATGTTTAAGACTTTCATCAATTTTATAATATTATTGAGCCTCCATAAATTAATTAAAACCGTAATTATTAAACTTAATTTATCAACTAAAAAATTCAGCAAAATTGTTTTAAAAAATTGCTGAAGAAATTAAAATATTTACCCCCATTTCACTTACGTTATTACTATTTCTGCATTCTTGCTGGTGAATGTGGGCTGGTGATAATCAGAGCCATGTGGCCCAATTCAAGAAGTAATAGGGCGGCCTAGCTCAATTTTGAGTAATCACCGGTAATTTGTATGTTTTATAAGCATTGGTGTTTTTTTTCCTATATATTATAATTATTATATATTTATATAAATTTTAATAAATTAATAAATTTAAGTTACATAAGTTTTAATATATTTATCTATTATTTATATTCATATTAATTTTTTATATTATAACTTAATTTAATTATTTTTTATATAATGAGGATGGACACTGGTCTAACAGTATACTTAAAAAAAAATAATCTATAGCAAAACTAAGCCAGAACTTGCAGAAAATAAACCTTAGATATAAATAAAAAATATTCTGATTGTTCTATGATCCTCGAGAGTTCACTTAAACATATATAAGATAACAATATCTTTTTTTTAAAATAATATATTTTTATTTAAATTTAATTATAAAATATATAAATATTATTATAAAAATAATTTTTAAATAATTTTAATATTAATAAATAATAATTTGAGCTCATCAATCAAATCAAACTAAACCAAAAGTGCATCTAAACTTACATTTCAATGTATATCATTCTCAAAATTATCAAGCATTAAAGCCTGCAGGCTCTACGATTGGCGTTGGATTGATCCAATCTCGAAACTCGAAAGGCTATTGGAATTGAAAAATCTCACCCAAAAAATGCTGGCTAACTCAACTGGAAGCACAGTTGTGTCGGCTATGGAATTCATGAACCTGAAGGACCCAAATAATGCTTCTTCTTCTTCTTCTTCTTATTATTATTATAGAAGAATTTATAGGTTTACATATAAAATCAAAATTAAAGTAATCTAAATTCATAATCTGTGATCCAATATTTTTTATTAAATAAAAAATTAATAATCCATCATTTGATACGATATAGGAATTTCCTCGATGGATTTTCCCCCAATATGATGCTTCGATATGTATGAGGTGGGATCGACTTCTAGTTCCTTCTCAAGGAATGTCTATCTTGCTGAATTCTTACTCCCATATATCTGCATGAAATTTTGATTGGAGAAAGAGATCATTATATATACAAATTGTTGCACAACTGCTTCCACTATTTATAATGGCAACGCATCGTACTATAAAAATTACCTCCCAAGCATCATAACAGCAGCTTGAGGATTAGTTCCGGGTGAGAAATTGAAGGTAGAAGCATCTATAACCCTAAGGCCATCGACGCCGAGGACCTTGTAATCTTGGTCCACAACCTTTCCAACTCGGCAGCCACCATGATAATGCCAAATCGTCATGACAGTGTCGATGCAGTACTGTTCTAAGGAGACTGCTGTGTCAAGATGTTTTGGTCTCAGGTTCAAGGGAAGCAACGCCACCAAATCAAGAAGTTGTTGGGTCGAGATTGTTGGATAACGAAATTTTGAGAACGCCTTGGATTTCACAACTTTTATTACGGTTTCCATGCCTTGCACACACTTTCTCAAGTCCTCTGGTGCTTGGAAGTAATTAAACCTGACCTTAGGGGTGTCATTTGGATTTGTGCTCCGAAGCTCAATATGGCCTGTTGAGATTGGACCATACACTTTCTCAATGATAATGCCACCTTTAATTCTTACACCCAGGATGGAGCCAATATCAATCTTTGCTCCGGTCTACACATGCAACCACAGCCATTGTTAAAACCTTCGGTAAATTGTCTATTTTAATAAAATAAAAAAAAAATCTGACTTGTGCAATTATGACAGTAACTGCTACTAAATCTGATAATTTTAAATATATTTATAATATGATATAAAAAATAATATAAATTAATACAGCATGAGTATATATATAACAGATTTTTATAATATAAATTATTAATATATCAAAATTTTTATAAATATATAATATTTAAATACGACTATAATAAAAAACACACAAACACAAGATAAATACATAGATCGAGGGGTTTAGAGAAGACCTGATTTAGGATAGTGAACAAGTTTTTTGAAATCGATTGAATCCAAGAAGGAGCGAGATTCAATCCACTGCCTGCTTCAATATAGTTACCAAACTGGGTTATGCCCACAACCGAAACGAGTGACAGCTCAACGGGCAGAGGAGAAGGAACAAAAAGACCGTTCAATGGGTTGTCGGCCATCTCTTGGCCAACCATTGGTTGGTCAATCACAACCTTAATGCCAAGTGGCTCAAGTTGATGGGCAGGGCCAATGCCACTCAACATCAGTAATTGCGGGCTCCCAATGGCACCTGCTGATAGGATTATTTCGCTCTTGGGGTCTTCTGTCAAGAATGCCGTGTGACTTACTCCCGTTGCATCCTCAAAAATCACCCCTTCGGCTCTTGGCTGCGATCCGACTGCTAAAAGTAACGTATATTTATTTTAACTTGCACATTAAAAAAAAAATCGAATTTTGAAGCTTTCAAAAGAAAGCATTAACAATTGCTAAACCTCGTTAAGTTGTGAAAACATACCGTATTTTTTATTTGAACACAAAGGAATTAAATATTTTTATAATTAATGAGAAGTAAAAATATTATACGAATATATAATTTACAGATAATTCATATTTTATTTAAATATCGGTGAAAGCTGCTTCTGCAACATTGTGATACCATTTTATGGTTGAACCTTATTAATAAGATAATATGTGATTTAATGATATATAGTGTATGAAACTTTTATATGCAATCATAAAAAATTATATTTATACAATTTTAAATTTCGTCAATGCGATTAGAAGATAGTCATGCATATACATACTAAGATATATATAAAATAATTAATAAATTAATATGATAAATACAAAAACATATGATAATTATTATATTTTATTCTCATTTGTAGAGTTTAAAAATCCATCCTATGTGTAGATTAGATTATAGTTTTATAAAATACAAATGCATCAAATCTTAAAATCCAAATTTAAAACTTAGATTTATTTGTTCATGCAGTCATATGCATTAGAATATAGTCTTGTTTAATGCCAATAGATCAAAGATAACTTTTAAAATATATATATATATATATATAGTCAATGACTCTTCAAATGAGAATCCTTACTTTGTGTTGTTATAATGATCTTGGGCACCGTGGCATGCAAGTAAACCTTGATCTTCTTTGGGTCAGCATACTCGAGCAAGTCTGCTGCACTATGTCTGTGACCTTCCATGTCAAAAATGGTTGCACCAATTTTAGTCCCGTAGATATGGTCATAACTAAATCCGTTGAACGGCAAAACACCGGCTTCAAACAACCCATCTCTCACTGCCGATTGCCATTGCATTACGGGTGCCTTGAATGCCACCTTTTTTTCAACCCAGCGGTAAGAATCATTGACTAAATCTTCATCCAAACCAGCTTCCTTCACGAAATCAGATTCCGCATGCGAGTAAAATCCTGCGTTAAAGACTGAGGCTCCACCGAGAACGCGCGCTCGGTGGTTGTAGACTCCATCCTCGGAGACGAAGGCTTGAGCATGTGAATTGGGAGAGGGGTCTAAAAGAGTAGGGAAGAAGTTTTCTTTGTCTGTCTTGGTAGGGTTGAGATATGGAGACCCTCCTCTTTCCAGGACTAAAACTTTTGCTCTTTCCGACAGGGTTGCAGCCAACGGACAGCCAGCGGTTCCTCCACCAACGATTATGTAGTCGTAGTACGAGACTGAAGGAGCTGAGGTTGATTCTTGAACAAAACTGTAATGCGGAGCTGCAAAATAGTGGAGAATTTTTGTGCTTACTATTTACTAACACTAGCTAAAGAGGTTTCATGTAATTTATTAAAGATTCCTTTGATGAGAAGTGAGATTAGTGAGATTGAAAATAAATAGAGACAACGATAGAATTAATTATTATAACCGTAAAATTAGATATTATAGTAATGAGCTTAAATTTAGTATTGAGATATATGTTTTGATTCAATTACAACGATGGTTATGAGATAAAAATAAAAATGATCAATTATATAATAAATAATTAAAATTTATACTCATATTAAATAATAAAATTTAAATAAAATTATATTTATATTAACAAATTATAATTATATGACATAATAAATTTAAAATAAAATTATATTTATATTGAATAATAATTAAAAAAATATATTTATTAAAAATAAAAAATAAATATTTATATTAAATAATACTTAAAAACTATTAAAATTATTTTTATATTTAAAAATAAATTAAATAAAAAATTTACAAATTAAAAAAAAAAAACACTGGATGGGAAAAAAGGGAAATTATCCTTTTTCACTGGGAGTCCAATTCTTCAGTGGACCCCCTGAAGCTGTAGTCCAACAGAGGTTTAGTGCGTTCTTGGTTGGGGGGGGGGGGAATCCCCGCAAAACCCTTTGGAAATACATCGTGCCGCAAGCGCTTGGTATTGTGCCTGGATATGGTATTGGAATTCTGCGGCGGTTATTGATATAGTTGCTTGTATTTTAGATTTGGTTAGTTAAAACTAAGAGGATGACCTATTGACTATCTTAGCATTACGTAGGTACGAAAATCTTTCATGACGAGGACTCAACAGCGCACGGCGATTAAATAGCATAATCATGTACGTTTAGGGCTTTCCCCCAAAGCATAGATTTTGGTTGTTCGCCATAGCACAACCTGATTGAACTGTGAGGTCTCGCACTTCCTTGCCTTACTTTCTGAGAAAAATTATCATTCTATCTCGTAGAACTTCTCTCCAGCACCAGTCTGCTATCTTACGCTCTCACCATCCTTCAAGGCATACTGATGCTAACTTTGCAACTTCAGTACCTTCTCGCGTTACTTGGTAGCACGTGGATCAGGATCCAAAGGAAGCCTAAGTTATATTTACAATATAATATATATATATATAAACTCAATAGATATTAGACAACTTAATTTCAAATTCTAATTCTGTTTGTAGGATGTTCAAAACTCAACTTTGTTGCATAGAAGAATTAAATTTTGTTTCTCTCACTCGCGAAACCCAACTAGTATTGAATACCAAAGTGACAACTGAATTTAAAGAACATACAATCTTAATGGTTGAATTCAATTATAAATAAAGAAACTAAACCTGAATTCAGCATGTAATGATGTTTCTGAATTCAATCGAAATTAGTGCATAAGATAACCATAAAGATATCCCATAAGGATAAATATATCAAAGTTAGATCAAGAAATGGAAGAAGAAAAAAGAGAAAAAGAAAAGAAAAACGAGTCTCATACCTGTCTCTGCCCGGGAAAAGTTGTGAAAATTAGCAAAAACAGCAGTAAGGAAAAGCTTGAGAAACATCAATGGTCTCAAATCCATAAGAATATTTCCTTCGGCTTTACTTCCAAAAGAGGATGACACAACTCAGAACTCCAGTAACTCCCATCTAAACACCCTCGAATTTAAGCTAGAACCCAACAAACAAATTTGTCATAGTCTTGATGCGCACATGTTTGACAGTGTCTAATTAATGCCTTACATGAATTCCCCATTTCCTTTTTCCAGATCTATACAACGAAGCTATAGAAACCGACGGCTTAATTCAACGATGCCCTTTCAGATTCAGGGCCGTTCCTTGTTAATTAATTCAACGATTTACAGCATCAATTGTCGCTATTTTTTTAATATATTACGTATACAACTCAATAATATCAACAGCTCCCTACTATCTGGCAAATTGGCCAACCAGCATTAACTATATTTATTGCGTATGGTGGCCGAAACTTGCATAATTTAATTATATTATATAAAAATATTTTTATATAATATTCAACTTTATTAGATTTTTTGTTAAAATATTTTTTAATTTGAATATAATTTTATTTAATTATCAATTTTTTTGGATTTTTAATTTAATTGAATATCTTTTAATTCAAACTTAAGAATAATATAATTTCTAAAATTTGAAGTCAAATTTTTTTTTTTAAATAAACGGATTTGAAATCCACTTTTTAAGTCTTCGAAATATTTTTAAAATTTTAATTTTATTGGACCTTAAGTTATCCAAATGCTAACGCTGATTGCTGCTGAATGAACTTTGAATTGACTTTTAAACTTTGAAACTTGATTGGATCAGTTGATATTTAGATTTTTTTTAATATTTAATATTTTTTTATATTTTTATTTTTATTTTTATTTATAAAATTTAAAAAATTATAAAATAAACTGATTAAAATATTTTAAAAGTGAAAAAAAATAAAAAATAAAAAATTTTAATATCTAACGTATTATTATTTTTAAATATTAAAAAAATTGTAAAATTATTTTCAAATTCTAAAAATTATTTTCGTAGAAGCAATATTGCAAGGTTGTTTGATGAGAAATTATTTCAGCGCCAGATAAGAAGCAAAATTGTTTCACCGGCAGATAAAAAGCAAACATATTACGGCAGGAGCAGGGAGACAAAGCAAGTACTAACAGTGATCAAAATTGGTGAGGTTCGGTGATGGATTATAGAACAAAAGACAAATCAAAGAAGGCTATGATCGCAACAAGTATGGTTTGCTTTACTTTTGCATATTTGTTACTTTCCCATGCTCCATTTTTTACCTCTTGCATGTATTTTATTTTTTTTTATCTTTTTTTTCGAATTTCTTCCTTTCAATTTATCCTCTGTCGACTCTTCATTCTTTATTTTTGGCTAAAATTATTAGAAAATTAGTTAGAGGATTGGGCTAAGGATATCAGAGAGGGAGGTTAGAAATTTTCATTTTTCATTTCTTTTCTTTATTCAATATCTGGGTTTTCTCTTCACTGCCTGAAAATTAACAAAAACAAAAGATTGATGAATTAGAGTGAGGAGATGGCAAGGAATATGAGAAGATGATGCCACCAAAGATAATGGTTTTTGTACGTTTTAGATTATGAAAATGCTGGTTTTGGCTTTCAATTTCTACCATGTTTGGTGTATATATATATATATATATATATATATATATATATATACATTGAAAAAAGCAGAAAAAAACCAAGTGCCTCGGTTTGGGGAAGCTAACGTCATTTCTGGTTAGATAAACTCGTTTATTGATGATTTGAAAGTCACAAAAGTTTTCACTTGTAAATCAGGAAAAATATGAAGCAAAGCTTCGCTACATTTTTTTTTTAAACATTGAGATTATTTCATTATTTTTTTATTTGTTATTATATAATATAATTTTAATTATTATTAATAAATATAATTTTAATAATTAATAATTAAATTTTATATATATTAATGATATTAATAAATATATTAAAAAATAATAAAAAAAAGTAAAAGACAGGATCTCGATTCTTGACCCATTTTGGACAGGCCCCATAATTAAATTTATTTGGATATTTTAAATATTTTTAATTTAAATTTATTTAATTATTAAAAAAAAGCAAAACAGAAAGTGATGACAAAAAAATTGCAAAAAAAAAAAATCAAAGAAAAAGGAAAAAAAAGAAAGCTTGAGTATTAAGGTGCACCAAATTTCAGATTTGAAAAAGAAGTGGATCCTTCAAAAATTTATCCATTATAAATAGCGACCTTAGATAAGCATAACAGACACAAAGATACAAAAGCAAAATAATAATAACGATATTAACAATAAAAAAATAATAAAAGGATATTAGCAAAACGGTTTTGGATAAAGTTTTCGTTTATGGAAGGGATTGAAGGAAATATTTCAAGGTGACTTTTGAAAAAGACATTTTTGTTTTAGATATAATTGGACTTTTTTAATAATTTGAAGGTAGAGTGTGGATGTTAGGCGTTGCACGTTCAAATATAATAAATTTTTTGCTATTCAATCAAGGGATTGTTGGAGTATTAATATAATAATTATAATTCGATTTCAAATTTTATTAAAAACTGTTCAAACAAACCTTTACGTTTTGAAATTGAATATATTTGTATTTTCGGTTTTAAAATATAAAGTTTTTTTCTTAACATTTTTTTTTTAAAGAAAGGAGCTTTTTTGGGTTTTCAATATAAATATGATTTTTTGTCAAAGATTATGAAATTTTTTGTGACCAAAAATTGGGTCTTTCTAGATTTATGGGTTTTTTTTTGTTAATTTCTCAACCACCAGTTGAATTTTTATGTTGAAAATTAGATTTTTATGGTTTGCGAGTGGCTGACCAATGGTGGCAGCTGCAAAATCCGCCGTTGGGTTGTCCATTTTCGTTATTACTTTCCAAGCCCAGGGGACTGGTGTTATTGAATTTATTAATAGCACTCAAGGTTAAACATAACTCCTAGAGAATTACCAAAATATGAAGTTTTCCTTTCATTCTTTTCCTTGTTTTTTATTTTGACTTTGTTAGTAAGAGTAGAGCCTTTCTCACTGGGTAAGTGCATTCGATTCTAAAGTTTTTAAAGTCCTCTTCTTTGTACACAAATCCAAAGCATTCTAATAGAATGTTTAGACCAGGAGGGTTTTGCTTCGAAAGATTCAATAGACGTCATCAACATGATCACAAAGTTCTTCCTAAAAGTAGACCCTTGAATAGTTGTTGAACTCCAAAGAGTTCTAGGAGACTTGGCAGCAAAGGGTAACCTCTTTGTTCATTATGAAACATTCCGAACTGTAACTAAACATTGTCATTCTGGTTTGATTGGTTGCATTAGCTTTTCTGATAAGTTAGGTTCTGCCCATTTGACTACCAAAGTCCATGAGTTTGTGTTCTTTCAATTAATCTCAATCAATGTTTTCTTTTTCATTCTGTCTTACTGATAAATGGAATTCTTGTACCATTTTTTTAGTCTTTAAAAATAGTCTTCCTTCACAAGAAAAATATATAATGTAAAGTACCAAACTACCCAAAAAGTAGGCTTCCCGATGACAAAACTCTATTCCTTAGGTTTGGAGGTTAATAGGTTCGTAAGAGGAGCCTTACGGCCTAGGCCCTCGCCCGGTATAAGAAAAAATGTTCATTTCAGGGAGGAGTAGGCTAAGATCAGATCGAGAGCTTTAATAGCAAAGAGAAGGTCTTTTCCACACCTAAAGCTTTCTTTGGTGCTTTGCCAAGGTGCTAGCATGTGATTGATGCATGACCTCTATTGTTTCATCAGCTGGTAGACATAGCTTAACATAATTCAGGATTTACCTTTGGGCCATCTTCTTTAGCTTATTCGCGTCATATCCGATTATGTGAAGATCGATAGTCTTTCTTTGTCAATTTCACTTGGTTACGAGGAAGACTGTTGGAGTCCGTTGTCTTCTTCATTTGATTATGTGGAAGGCCAGTGGAGTTGATTTTGAGTCAGCTTCATTTGATTATATAGAAGATCGAATGAAGATTTTCCTTTTGTGTAACCTTCATTCGGTTATTTGAAAACTAACGAAGTTTATTGTCTTTTCAGATGCTTTATTCAATTATGTGGAAGGTATTTGAAGGTAGTTTTCTTTCGTCCTTTTCATTCAGTTATGTGGAGGATCGTTGAAGTAGGTTTAAAGTCAAGTCCTCTTCATTTGGCAATGTGTAAAATTGTTGAAGTAGGCATTTCGTGTCAAGTTCGCTTCCATTCATTAAGGGCATAAGTGTCATTTCCTTTCGATACTGTTAGGAAGTTAGTAATTAAGCTAAGCTTACATCATGGTGATTTAGGCTTACATCACTGATCTTAGGCCTATAAATAAGGGTGGATATTCACATTCTAACTTCTTTAAACACTGATAAAATTTTTAAATATTCTAGAATGTTCATTTTCTCTCATTTTCCATCACTTTCTTGGAGGAGAAAAGCGTGGAATAGGTATTATTCCTAACCTTTCTTGTTAATTTTAATTTAATTTCATGTTTTGATGCTTGAAACATGATGATTTGAGCTTAAAAGCCATTCGGCCGTGGTTGTTTCATGATCTCTTTGTTGTTCAAATGCTATGTTCTTCTTTGATTTCGTGATTTCTCTTTATTTAAGCTTAGGAATGCTTGAATTTATGTTGATCTAAGTATGTTTAAGTGATTAAATGATGAATCTAATTGAAAAGCATGCCTAGAGATCAAGATCTATGTTCGACTAAGATGAAATGTTCAGATTAGGTTTTGACTATTTCATTGAAGCTAGATTTAGGTGACTTTTGTTGATAAGAACTAGGATCTAATAACTTTGAGCTGAAATTATAGTACTTAATTGATGAAATCTTGAATGCCTAGGTTTACTTGATCTTGTGCTAAGTGATGAAACCTTGATTGATCTTGAAGTTTTAACCTAATATGAGTTAAAGTAAGCTGGAATCCAAGTGAATAAGGCTTAACTCTTGTGTCTAATGATAAATCCAAGCTTATTAATCTTGCTAAGGTGTTCGAACCAAAAAAAAGTTCAAAATGCATTCGGTTGCTTAGGATTTATGTGATCTAGGCCCAGTAATAGTGCTTTAATGATGACATGGCGCTTTTCTCTGTCAAAGGATTATGAAATTTTGATAATGTATTTCGACAAGAAGAAAGATATTAAAATGCATTCAATTGCTTATGATTTATATGATCTAGGCTAGGCCATGGTGCTTTTTTTTTTTGGTCAAAGTATTATGAAATTTTCTATGACCAAAAAATTGGGTTTTTCTACATTTATGAGTTTATTTTTTTTTATTATTCTGTCGACCATCGGTTGAATTTTTTGATGTCAAAAATTAGATTTTTATCATTTACCAGTGGTCAAAATTTTTATAAAAAAGGGGAAAAAAAAAAAGAAGATTGGGAAAAGATAAAAAACTGAAAATGAAAAAACTGATTTTACGCTTTTATACAACAATGAAACACATCATTTTTTAAGACAGAAGGTGTGCGCTTGGATATGAGATTCGCGTGAAGGTTCACATGTGACAGGCTTAGAATTTAGCCTAGCAAACCATGGGGCTTTAGGCTTAAAATTCATTTCTTTGTTTGCCTAGTCAACCTAGAAACTTTTAAAGTAAGAATATGAATTCTCTTAAAGCATTGAAGTTAAAATGCTTAAAAGGACAAACAAGAAAGAAAAACACAAAGAGAATAAAGAAAAATGCTGAAATGTATTATTCAAGTATTTGATGATATCAAAGTTAGAGAAGATTTTATTTATAGTTAAATTCCTTATACATCAATAATTCAGATTAAATCTAATGAAAAACTAAAATTACACTTATATATAAATATTTAAAATATTAAATAAATTTAAACTCTATTAACTCTATCTTTTTAAAGTCCTAAGTAAGCAAAAGTAGTTGTGTATAACTAATCTAGAAGCTTTTAGAAAATCCAAACAAACTGACTTTCTAAAATTCTTCAAGTATTAAGTCTATTTTGGTGGGCAAGTTATTTCATG